>JAVYIG010006699.1:0-113155 GCA_035222895.1 Strongylocentrotus droebachiensis | reverse complement strand
TTTCTTATATTTGTTTTAAATGCTTATAATTGATTTGTAATGTTTTGTTGGAAACATGAATAAATTGAAATTGAAATTGAATTGAAATTGAAAGTCATTGCGATCTTGTTGCGTTCTTAAAATGAGGTTTATAAGTGCTTCGTTGATTTGTTTGTTTTTGTTTTTGTTTCGTTTGTTTGTTCACAACAGGTCCTCTTGTGCGCATCCTTGCAAAACGAATCAACCCCAGGGCGCTTTGCATTGTGGGTAGTGTGGGATCAAGTGCATCAATCATAGCTTCCGCTTTCGTCGATTCCCCGTCTGGTTTGGATTTGCTATGTTCATGACTGGTACGTTGAACATTTATTACATTGAATAAACAAACAAATAATAAATACATGAATAGATAAATTAATATCAATAAATAAATAAGACAAATAAATTAATGTAAATAAAAGTAATTGAATATAAATTAAGGTATGAAATGTTATGCCTGCACGAATCAAACTAAGAATAGTGAGATGTATTTGTATGAATGAATCGGAGGGAACAATGACATTTTCATCGAAAAGACTTCATCAATAATTTTTTTTTGATTTTTTTTTTTGTCTTTCTTTCTATTTATTGGTGTATATAAAAATGACTAGCAGCCCAGGATGAAAATTGGTTCACAAAGAAATGACAAAATATTTACAAAGCATTTTTACATTAACATTATAAATATGTAATGTATTTCCACTTTTAAAATGAATATATCGGGTTCCGAATACATTATTCCTCAGTGAAGTGGATGAGCTGACAAGAGGTACATCATTAAATTTGTTAATCTGTGCACATACAGTTTATAACTGTATGCTAAGTGCTTTTTTGCCCAAATTATAACAAGACATCAAATCCCCGTCTTAAAGGTACTATGTCCCATTTGCAGGCCAAAAAATGAAAAAGTTAAATTCCAACTGCATTTGAAAGATAATACTAATTTAGGTGGGGCTTGAAAATGTCTTAAAGTGGAAAAATAACGACTATTAGTTGTCAAATCGACTTTAGGGCTATAAAGCCCAAAAGTAATAGTTTTGATTTTCAGACAATTCGTCGCGGGTTTTACGAACCGACGTAATGGCACGCGCAGACCGAAAATGGAAATCCAAGAAAATCGCGTTTGAAGATTTTAATATTTTTAGTCATCGTTTTCTGTGTCTTACCTCTATCCAATTAAGAACATTTTGATAGAGTAATGAAAGTGGAAGTTGCCCATGCTTTTCGTTTTTAAATTTGGATGTACATTCTTGAAATACGTGAAATTTCTTACGCGAAACATACTGCGTCGGTTCGTAAGACCCATCGTTTAATGCATTTTCATACGGTACGCACTAAGCGAGTTACGTTTTTTTTTACGAACCGACGTAATGGCACGCGCAGACCGAAAATGGAATGCAAGAAAACCGCGTTTGAACTTTTCAGTCATCGTTTTCTGTGTCTTACCATTATCCAGTTAAGAACATTTTAATAGAGTAATGAAAGTGGAAGTTGCCCTTGCTTTTCGTTTTTAAATGATGATGTATATTCTTGAAATACGTGAAATTTCTTACTCGAAACATACTGCGTCGGTTCGTAAAACCCATCGTTTAATGCATTTTCATAAGCTTGTAGCTAAAGCTATGGTCACAAATCAGAGCAGCGACCGACCGATCAGTAGCCTGCTCGGTCGCTGCTGGAATTAGGCATCGCCCAGCGATTAGGTCGGTGCCCGGGCGGCGACCGCCCAGGCACCGAGCGTATTTTGGGCGGCGAGTGAAAAGTGAGCAGGCGCCGCCCAAATTTTAACTCCGCGCTAAAACTTCAGCGGCGACCGAGCGATGCCCTAAAAACGAGCGGTGCCTGGGCGGCCGCCGCTCGGTGGCCGGCCAGCCGCCGGGCAGAATTGGTTAAAAACTCGCCGCTCGGCCGCCGAGCAGGCTACTTTTGGGTAATGTGACTATAGCATAAGCGAGTTACGTGTATCACGTGACCGTACGTAGTACACACTGCGCCGGTTCGGAATACCCAACGTTATATTATTGCACGCGCATGTTACTGTGTGTTGTATGTAATTAAGCGCGGGTATACCGAACTGACGTAATCTTTACTGCGTCGGTTCGTAAATCCCATCCCTGTACGCGCATCATGTTTCCCTTTATAGTGCTTGTTGGGTATTACGAACTGACGCTTTATCGTATGCGCGTCGGTTCGTAAAACCCAATAACGCGACTTCACGATGTTTCGGGTATTCTCGAAGCGTACTTCTGAGAATTTCTTGAAATATATATATTTTTTAAATCCCAAATTTGCCATTTGGTAGAGTTTTCATAGTACTTTCATTTTATAACAGTAAGTCGATTTCGAAAAATTGGGCCAAAATTACGTATTACGTCGGTTCGTAAAACCCGCGACGAATTGTACCGAATAGTCATACGTTTTATGCTGCGCAAAGATTCAATCAGTTTAATCTTGGCCATCACAAGAAGTGGGTTGTTGATGTAGACAAATGCTCATGTACCCTTTATAACTCTTTTCATGTATGTTATTACCAAAGAAGAAAAAAAGCCAGTCAGTCACTCAATAGTGTCTGACAGTGAAGTCTAGCAAGTAAACGGGTTTCCTTGCATAATTTGAATATGAGGACACTTCTAACGTTTAAATTTCACAGATAGGACATACATGACATATTCATAATTCCTGCAAAGTTCTACATAATTTGAGGTTGGCTGCAAAAGGGACATAGTACCTTTAAGTTCAGTTGTGACTGATTTCAAGTTGCGATTTATTAGAATCGATCGCAACTCTTTATGATTCAGGGCCCAGATCGTTTGAATATAAAAAATATATATATTTATGTTCTGTCTCTATTACCTAACAGGGCTCTTTAGTTCCCCGATAAATCAGATATCATTCGAGATCCTTCATCAGTATTTTGGAGAACAGTTCGGCTTCGTGAATTCCATATGCCTCCTGGGAATTTTATGTGGCGGTATGGCATTTCCTGTCCTCACCTCCAAGCTTCATGACACATATGGACTTGAGGGCGCTCTTCTTTGTCTTGCAGCTATATTTCTCCATTGTACTCCTATAGCAGCTACCTTGCGACCACAACGTTCTTCAACAAATGGATTTTACCGACTGCCTGCGTGTGAAGAGGGTGACATTGGAAGAGTCATTGAACTCCCCGAAGGAGCATCTTCAGAGGAAAATAATCCAACTTTGCAGCCTGATGATTATGAGACCGCGGAACAAAGCAATTCTTCTGCAGTCAGTCAGAATGAAGAAGATAGTGCAAATTCAAAACTCGACAGAGTCGTAGACTTCCTCTCGGTTATTTTGAATATTCCAATGCTTGCTCAAGAAAAGGAATTCTGTTTTTTATTCTTGCCATGTAAATACATTTTACAGGTCACCATGGTGAGCTGGACACTCTTCGTGGTGTCTTATGGATTGACAAAAGGCCTTGATGAATCCCTCGCGGCCTACCTACCTGTGGCTGGTGCTCTGGGCGGTTTCATCAACCAAGTGGTTGTCACCTTCATTTTGCATTTTCGACCACACAGCGGTGCGATTATTTTTACCGCAAACATGGCATCTGTAGCCGTAGCATTCTTCCTTTACCAACTTAGTGTATCCTTCAGCCATCTCCTTGTGTGCTCCTTTTTTGCCGGAGGTGGGATTTTTGGAGCCTTCCCAGCCTCGTACTCTGTCCTGGCTATCTACGTCGCAACAGAAAACTTTGCCGGTATGCTCTCCATCAAGTGTTTTGTAACAGGAGCTGCTGTAATTTCGTCAGGTTACATGACAGGCGAGTATTCATCTTTTTTTCTTCTCCAGTTCACATATTGTTTTGCAAAATTTTAGTTACCAGAGAATAATAATTGTCAAAGGGGTAGTTGTCATTCGGGGTAGTTGTCAGGGGGTAGTTTCTCTAGAGGGGGTAGCTGTACGGGTTGTATTCTAGGACTCTGTTACCCCCGATACGATATTGGAGATATACAAATTGTTTGACAGAAAAAAAAACCACTCAAAATTTTAGTTGTTTGGATTAATTATCAAATAATACATAAGATTTATAAGACGCCAAATCCACTTGACAGTGAAATACTCAAGGCGCTGCTTGTGCAAAAGATGAAATACATGATATATACAAAAGTGCAATATGAAAGGTACAGGAATGAAAGGTAATGGTAATCAATTATAAGCTACATTAAACAGATTTTTCTTATGATTGTTTTTTAACACTTCAGCAGAACTGCTATTTTTAATCCATTGAGGGAAAGTATTCCATAATGAAGGCACAAGTAAGCCAGGGTTTTGAGAACGTAGCTGTCTAGAGGGAAAGTAATGCTTGATCAAGCCGATGTTGTACTGCGTTTGTCAAAGGGGTAGTTGTTTTATATGGTAGTTATCCGGAGTATATTGTTAGGGAATAACTGCTCTCGAGGGGTAGTTGTTCGAATCGTATTCCAGGAGGTAGTCTCTTTGATACGATATTTAAGAGATATGAAGTATGTGAGAAGAAACGACTCATCTCATTTCGGGCCACTGTTAGTTTGGAGATCATCCTTAAGGTCTGGGCCCCGTCTTATAAACGGTTGCGATTAATCACAACTTCAATCGCAACTATGTACATAAAAGATAGGGGACTGCAAACTTGCGATCACAACTCTTTATAAGACAGGGCCCTGGTCTATCCCTGACTCTCAAATAGTGAGATTGCAACGGGTTCAAAACACCTGTGCAAGGCTGATCTATGGTTGGTCCAAATTCAGTTTTTTTTAACCCCCCCCCCCCCTCCTTTTGATTTTTTTTTTTTTTTTTTTGAATTATTAAAAAAAAAAATATATATATATATACATATATATATATAATCCTATTGGATGACCTAAAAAAGATGACGTTAACAAAATTTAAAAAATTTAAAAAAATGGTCGTCTTTAATTTTTCATGAATCATTAAGCTTACCATTATATGCATCTGGCTCGTTTTTTTTTTTGAATGGGTAATGAATTTTTCAAGGACTCATCGTAAATTCGTTTAACAGTTGATTTCCCTTGGTTGATTGTTTTGTTCGGATTATTTGGCGGTGAGATAAAAGGTCTCACACTTAACGACGTTGTATTATTATCATATTTGTTCATCATCTCTACGTGCTCTTTGAATCAAAAACAGCTTCTACTGTAGGCTTCCTGAAAGAAATTTCAATTGTTGTTAAGGAATTTTTGGTTGCACTCAGTAGATTATGATGATGTGTTTGATCTTTTTTCAATAACAAGATTAAACACATGATGAAAATCTACTGGGTGCATGCCAAATAGGTTCTTTACAACAAACAAAAATTAGGTAACCAAAAATTTAAAATATCAAATAATTCATACCAAACATATCATCATCAGTTATCATCAATACTGTATTGCATTTTGAAATGTACATTCAGGGTTTTGTGGACAAGAGTCATCAGGTATACATCCACGATATACGAAGGTTATTTCAAACATTATACAGTACTTGTAAATATGCTAAAATGTTTTTATCTTTTGCATCATCATCCTCATCTTCTGCATAGATTTTTTACCTGAAGACAAAAGAGGTATTCAATACAGTACTGTGTAGTATAGCCTCTTTCTTGCACGCAGTAGTTATCATGTTCTAGCTGAAGGTTTATATGTTGATCGTAACAAAACAAGGTAGTTCTTGAAAAAAAGATGGTGATTTTTCAATGGGAAATATGACTTATATAATCATCAGCGTTACTTTTTTTGTTCATCACTGTTTTTTATAAATGTTTTGTGAGTAGAGTATCAGAAGCAAGTCAGTTTACACAATCTCTTTGTAGGGTATTTCAATAAAATTTAGTACACAGTCTCAAACACTACAAAGGTTACCAATTGCTAAAAGGTTCTATTCACCCAGGCAAACACGTAATCTTTAACTAAACAATTACCAGCTGAACAATGCATGATAAACATGGAAATATCATTTTGACTAAACAATTTCATTTCTCATCATACAGATAAATTCAAAACAGCAACATTATATTGTATGATTATAGGATAGTGTGAAGTATCAAATACAATTATGATGAGAATGACTAGAGAAGTAAACAAATACAAACATTAAATGTGAACTAGTAACATTGTGTTTTGACAGAAAAACTAATTGTGGAAATGTAAGTTATATTCATGTTCTAATAAAGGCATCAACCCCTGTAAATACAAACATTTAAAGAAATAAACAATTCTTCAATACAAAGATACGATATGAGAATTTATGGAACTGAAATCCAAAACTCTAATATGCATTACTGATTTCTAAAATTAAGTAGGTATACCTGATAAATAGCTGTTCTGTGCTATACATTTGAATATCTAAGATTTATGTTTGCAGGAGTTCTTTACAATACTGTAACAGAAAACTGACACAGGTACGACCATTCAGTTCATTGTTTCAGAAATCATGGACAATGTTACCAGTTCACTTTAAATCGATTTATTGATTTTATAATCAATCCATTTCATTGCGATTACTGAATTCTACACACAATTAAAATTATGAGTGGAGTTTTCTATATTTATGATAATCAAAATGTTTACAATTAAACAGTATAAAAGAGAGATTGTGGTATTGAAACATTGGAGCATTGCCACAACGATCAATATAATTGATTCTAGTTTCTTAAGCATGCTCTTCAACAAAAGTTCTTCCAAGTTTCTTCACACGTATGTCATCCAAGCGACAGTGGTTGAAGCAGCGAAGATTCTTGATCTAGACTGCTTGAAAGCAATAGGAAATAAGAGAAAGAAAAATTATAATAACAAAAATCCAGGTCAAAATCAATAGAAAATCATTATCAGAATGTCAATTATGAAAGGGAAACTTTAGAGTGCATTATGATTAGGTGAAATTATTTTGTGTAGTTTTGGTACCAACTTTTAGAGAGGTTCTTAAATTAGATACTTTAATTGGTATAACCTTAGTATTGGCAATATTTGTTAAGGATTTAAAAAAAAACAAGATGCTGACCTCGATAGGACCACTCATTTCCTTAAACTAAGAGACCTAAACATTAAAAACAATTAATAAGGAATATCTCAAATTTTTAACTATTGGGAAACGATCAAGAAGGGATGAAGATACCTTTTGACTTGTTCACAAGCATAGGCAGTGGCTCATCAGAATCGCCATCGAAGCTATCTGAACTACTTTGATGTCACCATGCCAAGTCTCATCTGCAGCTATGACTGTATTCAGTGAATTGCTTTAACAATTCCATACCGCTCCCAATTTGAGGTCACCTTGCCAAGTCACATCTGCAGCTCTGTGTTCAGTGAATTATCAAGGACCTATCTAACCAGCATGTCGGTCCCTGTATCCAACCTAACTTTGTAGAATAAAATATATAATTACAGTACAAGTTATTTTCCTTCTTTTATTGCAAGCAGAGGTAAAGAAATTAATCTATTATGTTGTGTACATCAAATTAAATACTAGGCATAATTGACCCCAAACAGACGTTATCAATTGCCCCTACCAAACAACTACCACCCCCAATGCACTTATGTAGTGAGTGTGCTTGGTACTTGTCATACAAGATGATCAAGACTTGGCTCTATACAGTACACTCTATTTACAACAAATGTTCCAATATTGGTACATAGAAGTTTTAGCTGAAAATATTATAAACCAATGGTCATGTTCATATATAGCCTTCGCCAAAATTAGAAACACGTTCCTGTCCAGTTTGTACTATGTCTGCTAAGTGCAGCATTACATATTCCATATCTATATTTACCTGTAAATATTTAATTGCTTATCTAGTCATCATATATAATAGCATTAGCAGTGCATTTCAAAGATTTTTATCGATCGCAAGTTCGGTAGGGAGTGCAAATCAATGGATGGCACTATACAGACCGGTCATGATTAATCATCACTCTCTATATGCTGCTAATGTGTGATTTTCTTGCACAGACCATGACAACTATTCTCACCTGGGTTTGTACCTGGCCTGCGGCATTGTTGAAAAGTAGATGTACCAGTCCTAGTGCTTTCTTAAAGCGCAAATTGTATCTACTGCATGTGAAACTAAAAGAAAGCAAAAACATCATCATAATCATTACCACTGAAGTGTAGGTTATTCCTGTAGATTCTCATGTGCAATGTTGTGACATGTACATCATCTGGTATGGTGCTTGCTTGGAAAATTCTTTAAACCACAGAGTGGAGTTGGGCAACATTTGCTAGTATCAAGAACAATTGTTGAAAATAATTATTTTATAGTGTGAGGGACCAAGGATATTAAAGTGCATAGCTTGAGTAGAAAATAAGCTAAACGTGTGGACATTGTTTCCAAACTGGTAGACTACTCATGAGATTACTTCAGTCTCCAAACAAAAGTATTCTATTTCCGGATGGTGCCATTTAGTTATTTTCAGGGCAGGACCGTAGACTATTTGATTTTCAATTTTTAAATAACTGTTCATTCATGTCCCTTTTTGCTTGAAAGGCAACTCAGTGAATTCCCTATCAGTTAAACAGGAGGGTCTATATCCCATGCCATCTCAACTCAGCATGATAATAATTTTCATAACTCCCCTTGCCCTTGGGCTTGGAGCCCTGAAGCTGCTTACACACCAAGTACACCTTTACAAGTAAAGTCACAGTGACTCAGTTGTCTAGATCCTCGCCTCTAGATTACTGACTAGTGGCTGACATAAATTGATAACTATGAAATTATGATCTAGAGTTATAGACTATAAATAAAATGTATAATTGGCTAAATTACTAATACTAAAGTACAAGTAAAACTAAATCTAAAACAAAAGTAGGGTCTAAACTCTAACTAAGTCTAACTTTCGTTAAAAGTAAAACTTCGTTCTTATTCTTAACTTAAGAAGATGTAAAAGAACCTCATTAAATCAATATTTGATGTGAAATGAGATAAGAAAGACCCTCCACTTAAGATGTTTATTCTAGATGTATGTTTGTTCAGACATGATTTAGTCGTTTTAGTTTTACATCATGCATCACATACTTCACTCCTTTATTTACTAACATAAAAATAAGTATATGGGGCGATGTGTGGAACGGCGGTGCAATTTGTATACATTTCTGCGCTCATGGACATATTTATGGCTCACAAAGAATCAGAATGACTCCAAAGAGTGTATCACATTACTTAAGCTTTACAAATATAACAAACTCACCTTTTCATGGTCTGTGACTGTTCCAAATTGCGAAATGTTCACTCCCGTCACTAATTCATGAAACAAATAAGAGCAGAAAAAGAGAGGACGAGAATTTCACGAAGTGACGGCCGGGTGGCGTTATTTTTTTCTGCGGCACAGATTGGGGTTAGGTGTGTGTTGAGCCTGTGAGGAAGTTTAGGGTTAGGGTTAGGGTTAGGGCTAAATCAAGATTTTTTTTTTGTAAAGCCCCAATCTGTGCCGCAGAAAAAAATGACGCGGCCGGGTACGGTGTAAGCGCGTACTTAATGCGGTGGTCACAACCCACCGTACTTGCAAGTGCGTGCTGTCTACGTGCAAAAACGTGGGCAAAATTTGGGTATCCGTACGGATTTGGGAGCACGCAGACACACCGTAGCAATTTTAATGCACGAGGAACTTTCGCTGCGTTCGGGCTACCGATTCACCCCCAGTGCGTGTGGCGTGCGTGCCCGGTACTGCCAACGAGCGCACAACGCACTGAATCCGTGCGTCTTTTAAATGTGTTTCCCACGGTCACCTACTTTAAGCGTTGGTCACATCCCACCGTGCGTGTTTTTAGTCCGTACGGTTTTTGGGGAGGCCACGGCCGCCACGTTTTTCTGAAAACGTAGGGAGGGAGTGGCAAAGGCAGGGAGGGAGTACCGGCAGCGCGCGTCACACGCACTGTGTAAGTACGTGGCCCGCACGCCACGCCTGGCCGTGAACGGTTGCGTGCATCGTACGTTGCGCACGTGGTAAGTGCGTTGTACGTGATTACAACGTGCTTACAACGTACGGTCTCCGTGCGGTTGCCACGTTATCGTACGGAGGCCGTACTTACAAGTGCTGCTCACGTACGGTGTCCTTACTCACTCGCATGTTGTGAGTGCGTGCACGTGCGATGAACTCGGTGTTTATAAAGGACGACATTCCGATGTTCTCCAGAAGATGCCGCCCATTCCACCGAAGAGACTATATACTGCATAAATCAGTTCGAACAACGTGCGTTGTAAGTGCTTACTCGGTACGGTCCACGTGAGTTCTGCGTGCTCTTTGGATAGCTGAACTGGGGAAGTGGCGAGCAAGCACGGACCAAGCACTTATCACGTGCGCCTTTAAAAGACGCACGGAGTCAGTGCGTTGTGCGCTCGTTGGCAGTACCGGGCACGCACGTCACACGCACTGGGGTGAATCGGTAGCCCGAACGCAGCCCGAACGCAGCGAAAGTTCCTCGTGCACTAAAAGTGCTACGGTGTGTCTGCGTGCTCCAAAATCCGTACGGAGGCGGTACTCACCACGTACGGATACCCACATTTTGCCCACGTTTTTGCACGTAGACAGCACGCACTTGCAAGTACGGCGGGATGTGACCACCGCATTAACCGTCACTTTGTGAAAACAGGAAATCTGTTTTACTAGGTATTTTCTTGTTTACGTCATCGTCATAGTGACATAAAAAGATATTATTGTAGTTCGAAATTGTGTGAGGTTCAAGATGTTAGTGATTGATGTCCAAAATTGCAAAGAAGAAAGAAAACTGAAATTATATGCGACTTTCCTCATTACCGTCACTTCGTGAAAAAAAGGGACGAATTAGAGTATCAAGGTTATTTTCTAGTCATCAACTTCTGAACTCTCATCACCCAGTGGTTTTAATATGTTGGGCCTCATGAATATTTCAGGTATTTGAACAAGAATCGCGTCACTGTTTTTTTTAATAGCTTGTCCAAAAATATAATGCACAAACCGATTTTGAATATATATAATTATTCTACACCATCATCTATTTTTATCTTTATTCTAGGGATGTATTACTACGTAGATAAGTTCTGTAAACATTGGGAATTCTATTTGAATATCGCAAAAGTTTTACTGGAAACAAGAATTCATCTCAATTATCTTTTAATCAAAGGTTAAGTTCAATGTAATTCCATGAGATAAGCAATCCAACCTTACAATGATTATGATCTTCCGCATATTCTTAAGGGTTATTTTTCTTGTTGCTCTCTGATCAATACAGGAAGTCTTAGAGTATCAAGGTTATTTTCTAGTCATCAAACTCTGAACTCTCATCACCCAGTGGTTTTAATATGTTGGGCCTCATGAATATTTCAGGTATTTGAGCAAGAATTGCGTCACTGTTTTTTTTTAATAGCTTCTCCAAAAATATAATGCACAAACCGATTTTGAATATATATAATTATTCTACACCATCATCTATTTTTATCTTTATTCTAGGGATGTATTACTACGTAGATAAGTTCTGTAAACATTGGGAATTCTATTTGAATATCGCAAAAGTTTTACTGGAAACAAGAATTCATCTCAATTATCTTTTAATCAAAGGTTAAGTTCAATGTAATTCCATGAGATAAGCAATCCAACCTTACAATGATTATGATCTTCCGCATAGTCTTAAGGGTTATTTTTCTTGTTGCTCTCTGATCAATACAGGAAGTCTTAGAGTATCAAGGTTATTTTCTAGTCATCAAATTCTGAACTCTCATCACCCAGTGGTTTTAATATGTTGGGCCTCATGAATATTTCAGGTATTTGAGCAAAAATTGCGTCACTGTTTTTTTTAAATAGCTTGTCCAAAAATATAATGCACATACCGATTTTGAATATATATAATTATTCTACACCATCATCTGTTTTTATCTTTATTCTAGGGATGTATTACTACGTAGATAAGTTCTGTAAACATTGGGAATTCTATTTGAATATCGCAAAAGTTTTACTGGAAACAAAAATTCATCTCAATTATCTTTTAATCAAAGGTTAAGTTCAATGTAATTCCATGAGATAAGCAATCCAACTTTACAATGATTATGATATTCCGCATATTCTTAAGGTTTTTTTTTCTTGTTGCTCTCTGATCAATGCAGGAAGTCTTTACGATGTTACTGGATCTTTTGATGACGTCTTCATGATCCTGGGAGGCATGAGTGCTGCATCGGTCCTCCTTACCATCGCTCTGATGCTGGTTAAGAAAATACGGAGGGATCCCCAGTGAGATCAAAACCGAGGCAGCGTTTCATGAAACCGTCCTAAGGACAAGTTTGCCTGCATCCCATTAAAACGCGTGTATTCAAATCACATTCGTTTCAATGGGATTTCGGCGAACTTGGACATACGACAGTTTCGTGAAAGGGTACCCCGTTGAACAGTTTTTTGTGACTTCAACATACCTGCGAAATACAATCTCTAGCACGTACTGAAATAAATGAACTTTTAAAATGACTCTCCTTTTAAAGTGTCTTATCGAGGTATATTGGCCTTAAAGCAATATTAAACTCTAACTAAAATGATGAGGGAATTCCATTTTTTAAAGAGTTATTATTAATATCATATCTGAATAATTTTATTGTTGTCTAATTTTCTGCATTTTTTTCAGGTATTCAAAATTTCTTCACCGTAATCGAATCGAATATGTTAATTGTATTGTCTTCATAAATTGTGTCATTCTCTCCTGGCTTTTGGTAGAGGCAAGACCTGTTGATTTCCCTCGCCTACGGGGTCGCTCACTTCGTACCGACTCCTTCGCCTTGACAGGGGACCTGTGATCCCAATTTACAGCACCAAACTAGCTCTTAGTCCTAGTCTACCGTACAAACGAAATCAATGCAGCTCCAACTTTGTAATCATCACCTCTCCATTGCAGTGCCGATGCCGTGACGAGGAGTTAATAACAAATTTGACATTATACCGAATACCAAAATTCAGACAAGGTATTCAAGGAAAATAACGGGATTCCCTCTGCCGATGCAAAACAAAGTCAACGTCAGTTAATTCCAGAATCCTCTGATATTTTGATTGTCCAAATCAACAGGTCTTGCCTTTACCAAAAGCCACGAGAGAATGCTGAGATTTCTGGTATGTAACTGGTATTTGACTGGAATTACTGTTGGATGTAGCCGGAATGAAGTATTGAATTTTTATTCCAAGAAACCTCAATATGGGACCGGAATTGCATGGAATAAATACTGGGGCAACTATTTAGGAACAGTAGGATTGAACTCTTTACTTTTTTTCTTCTTCCTGTTAACCTCACGGAGAGGCCAGAAAGGGCGAACAGGATTAGCCAAAAGTTCTGAGATTTCCTTGGATATTGAAGTGGCGATTTTTGTATCTTAGGAGGTTGCTAAGATTTGAAAAGAATGTCCATAGGGCAAGCTCATGACAGAATGACAGGTGTGTCATAATTGTTATTCAGAATACGCGTGAATCATATTTCTTTGAAGTACAACGTTTGTAAATATGTAAACTTTTTTGGTTCTTGTTCTCCACTTTTTGTGGAGCGATTATAGAAATTTATATTTATGGGTGGTTATTGGTGGCGGTTATAAAGTAAGATTTATAACATTTTGGAGCAATGCGAATTAAGGGAGTATGTCTGAATTTGTTAGGTAATACAGCATGGCATGATATCGCGGTTCGATATGCATGATGTATATTTGTTGGTTTTAAAGACTGCTTTTGAAAAAACCAAGAGAGCCCATAAACGTAAATTTTGTTTCACTTTGGGTCAGCAATTATTCGCAGTAAATAATATTGTGTGCGTGTGTTGCGTAATAGGTATTGTACTGCTTTATAGTGAGATTTCTGATATGTAACTGGGATTTGGCTGGAATTACTGTTGATTTAGCCGGAATGAAGTATTTAACGTTTATTCCAAGTAACCCGAATATCGGACTGGAATCGCATGCCATAAATAAATGTGGCGAACAGTAGGATTGATCTATTTACCTTTGTTTTTCTGTTAACCTCACGGAGAGGCTGGAAAGGGCACATTGGTAGCGAAGAGGATTAGCCAAAAGTTCTGAGATTTCTTTGTATAATTCAAGTGGCGATTTTTGTATCTTAGGAGGTTGCTAAGATTTAAAAAGAATGTCCATGTGCAGGGGCGTAAACCCCGGTGGTGGGGGGGGGGGGGGCTGTATCCCCCCTGGCTTGAAGTAGGGGGGTGGCCTGTACAAACACCCCCCCCCCTGATATTACAAAAAAAAGAGAGAAAAAAAGGAAGAAGAAGAAGAAAATAATGTGATTGTTTCAATTTCAGCATAATGCATGAGAAATGAGTTATTTGTTTATGTATGTATAACTGTATAGCCTACACGTATACAGTATGTCACTTTCATTAAGAATAGTTGCGCGACGTGCGCGAACAAGCACTTCATAAACTTCAGAATAATTTTTCGTTATTTTGCAAGGTACTATTATAGCCCAGACCTAAAGCGCTTAAAAAGTGCAATCATGTACAGTAGATGCCCGGCTCCCCCCCCCCCCCACTTAGTGTTATTTAGGATACGCGTATGCTCGTTCCCTCCCTTTGAAAGCACCCCCTACCCCGCTATCTCAGGACTGCCAACATTTCTGAATCCCCCTTTCGCCGGCTTTTCGCTGGCTTTTCCTGCCTTGGAGACCCCCCCCCCCCCCCCAAATCCGGAACACTGCTAAATAATAATAATAATAAAGATAGATTTATTGAGCGCATAATAAACCGAAGTTTCTCTATGCGCTTTACAAAGTAAAAAACAATTAAGTACAAGTATATTTAAATAGTTACAAATTAAGAACGAAATATAAAGACCTTAAACTAAAGACATGTAGCTAAGAGAATTCATTGCGAGCAAAGTTAATACAAATGGCAAATACTTATGACAAATCCATTAGAGTAAATGTACCACACCCCCCTCCCCCCCCTCCCCCCTCCCCCCGCCCCTCCCCCCCCCCCAATTTCAGGTGAGCTCTAGTCGATCGAGGGGGACTGGGGGCCAATGCATTTACTTTTCAAAATGAAATAATCCTGAATGAGCTTTCAAAGCTAGCAGGAATTTCAGGAATTTGATCCCGAGATTTGATCAATTTTTCTATGATATTCAAGATATTTTATAACCTCCTTTTTACATTTCTCAGGAGTCCAAAGAGAGAGAGAAAAAAAAAAACACCCCCTTTTTAAAGAAATTAAGAGTCGAGAATGGTACAACGAATCGTCTTCTTTCTCTAATGATTTAATGAAATGTAAAAGCTTCCGCGCTTCGCGCGGGCGGGGGAAGGGAAAAACTGAATTCAGATGAGGATTAAAAGTCGAGAACGGTACAACGAATCATCTTCTTTCTAATGATTTAATGAAACGTAATAGCGCCCGCGCTTCGCGCGGGAGGGGGGGGGGGGAGGGAAAAACTGAATTCAGATGAGGATTAAAAGTCGAGAACGGTACAACAAATCGTCTTCTTTCTCTAATGATTTAATGAAACGTAAAAGCTTCCGCGCTTCGCGCGGGAGGGGGGGAAGGGAAAAACTGAATTCAGATGAGGATTAAAAGTCGAGAACGGTACAACGAATCTGCTTCTTTCTCTAATGATTTAATGAAACGTAAAAGCTTCCGCGCTTCGCGCGGGAGGGGGGGGGGGGAACTGAATTCAGACGAGGATTATTTTCGAGAACGGTACAACGAATCGTCTTCTTTCTCTAATAGTGTTTGTTGTTTGTTCGTTTGTGTGTGTGCGTGTGTGTTTGTGTGTTGTGTGTTTGTGCGTGCGCGCTTGCGTAAATTAGTGTGGGCGTGTGCTCGTGCTAGTATGTGATGGCTATCGCCGATCATCCCCCCCCCCCACTCCTCGGTACGGATTTACGCCCCTGTCCATGTGGCTAGGTCATGACGAAATGACAAGTGTGTCATAATTTTATTCAGAATACGTGTGAATCATATTACTTTGAAGTACAAAGTTTGTAAATATTTAAACTTTTTTGGTTCTTGTTCTCCACTTTGTGTGGAGCTATTGATTAGTTATTAATAGGAATATATATTTATGGATGGTTATTGGTGGCGGTTATAAAGTAAGGTTTATAACATTATGGAGTAATGCAAGTGTAGGGAGTAGGTCTGAAATTTGGTTAGGTAACACAGCACGGCATGATCTCGCGGTTCGATTGTGTTACGTAACGTTGTAGTGAGCCTAGGCGATAAACCTGTTTAAAAGAAAAGAAAAGAAGAACAAAACAACAACAACAACAACAAAAAGAGAGAAAAAAAAGCAAGGGTTGCCTGCGGTACCGTGTATAATGTGTATATGGTTTTTGGAGTGGTTATACATTCGTGCTTGATAATTAGTTGGCTTCAATTATTGGTGAGAATTTTCACCTTAAGCTCAATTATAGGCTATCCAGTGAAACCGTGTTCTTTGGCGGCGAGCTATTTAATTTGCTCATTGGCGGATTTTATCAATTTGGGCCTTCATCACACTTACATATAATAGCAAGAAATTATATTACCATTCGTAGGACAAGTAATTTCAGGAGCCTCGCTCGATTTAATTATGCGGGGAGGTACCTGGAGGGAAGTGATGGAGCCCCGGGGTTGGAAACACTTTTGCTGAAATCGTTGATGAGAGCTGGGAATGGGTGGTGCATTCGGGTTACATCAAAATCTTCCCCGTCTGATTGGGCATTCCTGACGGCTAGCAAGGGGTGCTCGTGGCAATGCAGAGGGGACATTCGTTTACGAGAAGGGGTTTCTAGCCGTGGTTTAACCCTTCTCTGGCTACATGATTGGATTTCACATATTTTGATTTTAAGGTTTATATATGGGGTGCAGATTACATTTATTGACATGATTTCTCATTTTCAGCTTAGATTCCAGCACTAGTTCTTTAACTGGGTTGGATACCCAAATATGTGTGTAATGCAATTATAATATTGGCGTGTATTCATGTACTACCACGGTAAAATGGTATATTATGTAGAAATGACAAAATCCCATGTTAAATAAAAGCCACGAAAAATGCACAATTCGAAAGGTTTGTCGTTTCCTCTTTTATCAGCCGTGAATAATGACCGTATATTTTTTTTATTTTTTTTTGGAGTAATCTACACAAATACAATCGCTGCTTTTTAGAGGATTTCTCTTTTTCTTTAAAATTAAATTTAATTGATGATACATATTTTGTATCCTAACATGCTGTGATAACGTATCGACATTTAAGATTGAATAATTACAAGTACGTTTCATTCTCTATGATATATTGCAAATGTCATTAGGTGATCGGTCGCGTAGCGATCAAACGGATCACCTCTAAATTTCGTCAAAAGACCAACCCGAGAGACCATATGTCCAAGAATAGAATCCAGAACACCCCAAATCTGTCGCCGTGCAAGACGACTTCTTCTGGTATACACGGGGGCTCTGGGTGAATTTGCCCCCGAAAGTCATAAAAGAGTCCCTCAGAATTTGAATAGAGTTCAATCCAAAACAAATTAAAGAGCGTTATTTTCATGCAAGCAAGCTTGACAAGTAGCCCCTCAGTTTAAATATTTCCCCCCTGGATTAAGGGCCCCCAAAATGGAGGGTGGGGAGACCAGTGGCGTATCCATCATGCGGGTTGGGGACCTGTCCTTTCAAAGGGGGTGTAAAGTATTTGGGAAATTAAAGGTTTGTTTATATATTCATAAAATTATCAGCGATAATCAGCGATCAAGTAGCATTTTCCTTCCTGTGTATGTTTCGAATGTAGCGTCGATCAGTGATTCTTGCATTATGTCTTCATGGTACAGTGGCGGATCCTGGGGGCACAGGGGACACGTGCCCCCCCCCCCCCCCCCGGCCAAAAAAAATATGTTCAAACCAGCCCTAAATTCACCCAAAATGTACTGAAAAACAGGGACGTGCCCCCCCCCCGGCCCCCCAAAAAAAATCGTAAAAAAAAACAAAACAATGACTGACCTAAAACGGTGATCTTACTCTCCCCCCCCCCCAACGGAGCAAAATGTCACATGTTCCGGGCGACAAACGCTCACGGCTTTATAGAGTAAGCGTTATGCATGGGTTTCAATTGGTTTTATGTTAGCTTTAGGGCTAGGTATGTTGGTCTAGGGTTAGAGTTAGGCAAATTTCGGTTAGAGACACGTCGAATCGGTTAAAAATGGGATATTTGAAATGTAGAGACTAGGAGATAGAGAGAGAGAGCGAGCGGGCAAATTCTAGGCAAAGTGTGTGTAATATCCAATGAAAGAAGGTAACCCCCCCCCCCCTCCATGCATTGTCATACAGACAATATAAAAACAGAATGTAATCTGTACCTCTATGATATACTCCTCATCCCACTATAATTTGTGAAAGGGTTCGAGATCATGACGACAAAATAGTGCATCCAGACTCAGTGAAGTAGAGTCTGTACTTTATTGTTTCTCATCGTTAAACAGCCTCGGCCAATACTAGCCAAAACGCTTAACAATAGTGACCGTATGCATGCTACCAAGTATCATATCCACAGATCGTAGAATTACAGCAGACTTTAAACAAAGTCTGACCACATTTGATCTACAACATTTGTTTAATTATCCCGCTGTCAATCAGTTGCCACGAATACAGTAGATCAAACGGTTGTTGCAACTTGTTATTGATAACATGTTTGATGAAACATGGCCCTAGAACACTGGGAGTGTTGTAAATATATGATGGTGAAGTTACAACAGAAATTGACTTGTATGGCCTGGGCAAAGTGGTATGGCATTTGCCACAAAAGTACAAAACTACAAATATTCAGATGGCCTTTGAAGATTAGTTATGCGTGTCGGCTAACAAAGAGGCGAGTCTCACCACTTTAGTTGGAATACAGTGGATTTTTCTGTTGTTGGTAGAATGCCTGCTGCTCACTGACCTGTAAAGCATCATTGCCCGATATAATAATATTATGATCTCCGCGTTAAAATCAAGTAGGTCAATATGGCGTCGCCTGTGCCTGGGACTGGTTTAAATTAAAAACTGAATCACTTTACCTTTCGGGTTTCTCCCGGTTTAATCAAGCACTGGGATGTCCAGGTGTATCACTTCACCAGAGGTTCCCTTCACAATTTTAATGAAGAGTGTAGAAGAGTGTGTACAAAGCGCCCAGGGGTCTCAGTCATGTAGAAATACTGTAAGCATGCGTGACCACAGGTTTCCAGACACCCCTTAAACAAAGATTTCTTCTGAGGCCAAAATACACCCTAAATGGGGATTTCGCGTGGTTTTCCCCCCGAATTCACACCCTAAACGGGTATTTCACAAAAGTGTACTCCTAAACAAGTATTGTAAAATTGTGACCCCTTGAGCATCTTGAAGTGCGATAGGGATTAAAATTCACATTGTAAACATTTATTTCAATAGAGAAGCAATAACATCAACCTGTATACACTTCCAAATGGGTTTAATACGTCATTTCTTCTAGTTTGAGAAAAAGAATTTCTTTTCAAATGTGATCTATTTGATATAAAGTACATGTAGTGTTTACAAAAAGTACACAATGTACAAATTATAAATGTATAAAAAGGCTACCTGAGGAACACATGTACAAATTACATCCATCCATATCAATGACACCCATCTCTATCAGCACAGGGCATCTAGTAATATATAAAAGAAAATTGGTGTCTTATAATAATAAAATAATAATGATTGTATTTATATAGCGCCTTTTCCAAATGATACAAGGCGCTGTCTCTTAGTCTATCAACAATTATTTAAAAGGAGTTGTAGAGGTATGTTTTTAGTTGTTTTTTGAAGAAATCTAATGAAGTACTGTTTCTTAAGAATAAATAATAAAATAACATTTTCTTTCTCTTTCTTTACACAGACAAAACACACCAGCTTTAAATTTCGAAGTCGGGATCTAGAAAAATACCCCTAAACGCGTACAGCAGAATTTTGAAAAAGTACCCTTTTTCTCGAAACTTCTTGCAATATAACATAGAAAATGTAAATTATTTGAAATTATACAATCTTAAATGTCGATTAGTTAATTATCACATCATTTTAGGATACAAAATATATACCATATCAAGCATATTATCAATTAAGTTGAATTTTAAAGAAAAAGAGAAATCGACTAAAAAGCAGAGCTTGTATTTGTGTGGACTACTCAAAAAAGAAAAAAAGGAAGTAAGAAAGAAAGAAAACTACAAAGGTCTATAAAGTAGAACGTAGTGTATTCAATCTTTTTTCGTTTAATGATGATTTCTAAAGACAAAACAATTAACATATTCGATTCGATGGTGATTTGTAAATCATCTTAGAGAAAAATAAGACAACACAAATTATTCAGATATGATATTAATAACTCTTGGAAAAATGGGATTCCCTCATCATTTCAGTTAGAGTTCAATATTGCTTTAAAGATAAAGTTGAGTTCTGGTCATGCGATTGCATTGTGATAGAATCGTTGTGGAATCGATCAGAAAAGGTTGACCATCTAGCATATACTATTGGTGTGTAGTGCAAGGTTCTAGAATCATCAAAATGATCAGAAATTTGGCCCAGTCTTGTTAAAGTTACAAGCACTGTACACAGAAAGATGTATATGGGACTTCACGAACATGTGGCATAAACAGCTGTCCCGATGTTTATGATGTTACATGCCATATTTAGAATATTAAAGCATTTAAAGAGCCATGCTTTTCAGGGAACATTTTTTATCTGATGTTCCTCTACACTTGCATAATAACAATGATAGCGCCCACAAATTATTTGTCACATCTTTCCAGAACTCAACATTATCTTTAAGACCAATATACCTCAAAAACACTTTGAAATGAGAGTCATTTTAAGATTCGTTTTAAACATTTATTTCAGTATGTGCTAGAGATTGTATTTCGCAGGTATATTGAAGTCAACATCTCGTAACATCATGACGAAGCAGGCGATCAAATACCTTAAAAAAGTGGACTCTACATTTCGCTCTCAGAATCGTACCCTATACTTCAATCACATTTTTAAGTTTGAACGAAAAATTTAAATTTGCCCTGTCATCTTTCGCATTGAACATGATCTTATTGCAGGGTTTCCCAACTACGGCCATACTAGCCATTACGGACATTTTCAAATTTGAACGAAACTCGTGTCGTCTTTCGTCTCAAATTCGCATGGAACATGTTCTCTCGGTTCTTCCACCAAGGTCACAAAACTGTTCAACGAGGCACCGGCCCTTTCACGAAACCGTCGTATGTCCATGTTCGCCGAAAACCCATTGTAACGAGTGTGATTTAAATACACGCGTTTTAATGGGATGCCGGCAAACTTGTGCTTAGGACGGTTTCATGAAACGCTGCCCTGCTTTTGATCTCACTGGGGATCCTTCCGTCTTTTCCTGACCAGCATCAAAGCGATGGTAAGGAGGACCGATGCAGCACTCATGCCTCCCAGGATCATGAAGACATCATCAAAAGATCCAGTACCATCATAAAGACTTCCTGCATTGATCAGAGAGCAACAAGAAAAATAACCCTTAAGAATATGTTGAAGATCATAATCATTGTAAGGTTCGATTGCTTATCTCATGGAAGTACATAGAACTTAACCTTTGATTAAAGATTTTTGTATCCAGTAAAACTCTTCCGATATTCGAATAGAATTCCCATTGTTTACAGAACCTATCTACGTAGTAATACATCCCTAGAATAAAGATAAAAATAGATAATGGTGTAGAATAATTATATATATTCGAAATCGGTTTACGCATTGTATTTTTGAACAAACTATTAAAAAAAAAACAGTGACACGATTCTTGCTCAAATACCTTAAATATCATAAGGCCCAACATATTAAATCCACCGGGTGATGACAGATCAGAAGTTGATGACTAGAAAATGTTTTCACCTTGATATTCGAATCGTTGTAATACAGCTGAAAGATGTATGTATGTGGGTACTTCTTTCTTGAATGCTTCAGAATGACTTAATTCATTCACATGCTACACATTTGTGCACTTCATATAGTAAAAGAAAGGGGGGAAATGCGTTTCAATGTGACGGTCCTTCTCGGCTTCAGGGCGTGTTCGAGATTCCGTGGCCTACCTTATTCGATGCCTTCTAGTTATGTAGTATTAATCCTTGAGGAGTGGAAAGACCAGGATAGATCCGAATCGTTTCTTCTTCATATTTCTCAAATATCGTATCAAGGTGACTACCTCCTGGAATACTTTTCGGACAACTACCCCTCTAGGGCAGTTATCCTCTAACAATATACTCCGGAAAACTACTAGGACAACTACCCCTTTGACAATTAACCCAAACAACCCATTTTGAATGGGTGGTTCTCTGGTAACTAAAATTTTGCAAAACAATACGTGAACTGGAGAAGAAAAAAAGATGAATACTCGCCTGTCATGTAACCTGACGAAATTACAGCAGCTCCTGTCACAAATAACTTGATGGAGAGCATACCGGCAAAGTTTTCCGTTGCGACGTAAAAAACCAGGACAGAGTAAGTGGCGGGGAAGGCTCCGAAAATCCCACCTCCGGCAAAAAAGGAGCACACAAGGAGATGGCTGAAGGATACACTAAGTTGGTAAAGGAAGAATGCTACGGCTACAGATGCCATGTTTGCGGTAAAAATAATCGCACCGTAGTGGGGTCTAAAATGCAAAATGATGGTGACAACCCCTTGGTTGATGAAACCGCCCAGAGAACCAGCCAGAGGTAGGTAGACCGCGAGGGATTCATCAAGGCCTTTTGAGACTCCATAAGACACCACGAACAGTGTCCAACTCACCACGGTGACCTCTAAAATGTATTTACATGGCAAGAATAAAAAACAGAATGCCTTTTCTTGAGCAAGCATTGGAATATTCAAAGTAGCCGAGAGGAAGTCTACGACTCTGTCGAGTTTTGATTTTGCACTATCTTCTTCATTCTGACTGACTGCAGAAGAGTTGCTTTGTTCCGCGGTCTCACAATCATCAGGCTGCAAAGTTGAATCATATTCCTCTGAGGGTGCTCCTTTGGGGATTTCAATGTCTCTTCTAATGTCACCCTCTTTACACGCAGGCACTCGGTAAAATCCACTTGTTGAAGAACGTGGTGGTCGAAAGGTAACCGCTAGAGCAGTACAATGGAGATATACAGCTGCAAGACAAAGAAGAGCGCCCTCAAGTCCATATGCTTCTAGAAGCTTGGAGGTGAAGACAGGAAGTGCCATACCGCCTACCACGTTGCCCATGAGACATATGGAATTCACGAAGCCGAACTTTTCTCCAAAATACTGATGCAGAACCTCGTATGATATCTGATTTATCGGGGAGCTAAAGAGCCCTGTAAGGTAATAAAGACAGAACATAAATATATTGATATTGATATTCAAACGATCTGGGCCCTGAATTATAAAGAGTTGCGATCGATTCTAATAAGCCCTTGGCATACAGATATAAACTGTATGTGCACATATTTACAAATGTAATGATATCCCTCTTGTCAGCTCATCCACTTCACTGAGGAATAATGTATTCGGAACCCGATATATTCATTTTAAAAGTGGAAATACGCTTCGAAAGACTCAAGTTCAATTCAAAACACATGCACGTTGATAACTTTCAACCTGTCTATGCAACAAGGCCATGCTTAGGGAGCCAAGTGCCATTTGTTATTCATGTATTACGTTCATAAGTACATTACATATTTATAATGTAAATGTAAAAATGCCTTTTAAATATTTTGTCATTTCTTTGTAAACCAATCTTCATCCTGTGCTGCTGGTCATTCTAAATACACCAATAAATAGAAAGAAAGAAAAAAATCAAAGAAAGAAATATTAATAAAGTCTTTTCCATACAAATGTCATTGTTCCTCTCCGATTCATTCATAAAAATACATCTCACGGTTCGTGTAGGCATCATATTTCATACCTTAAATTCTATTCAATTACTTTTATTTACATTAATTTAGTTGTCTTATTAGTTTGTTTATTTATTAATTTATAGATTCATGTATTTATTATTTGTTTGTTTATTCAATGTAATAAATTTTCAACGGACCAGTCATGAACATAGCAAATCCAAACCAGACGGGTGAATCGACGAAAGCGGAAGCTATGATTGCTGCACTTGATCCCACACTACCCACAATGCAAAGCGCCCTGGGGTTGATTCGTTTGGCAAGGATGCGCACAAGAGGACCTGTTGTGAACAAACAAACGAAACAAAAACAAAAACAAACTAATCAACGAAGCACGTATAAACCTCATTTTAAGTACGCAACACGATCGCAATGACTTTCGAGAAATCAGCTCGAGGGAATTTCAATACCCCATCAAGTACATGAATATTCCATCTAGACATCATCACCAAAAAGGAGCTCATGTAAAGCTAATATAGAGTAGAATCAGTATATAGAATCAGTTGGGTCCACGATACACAAATTATACCAATGCTTGCCAAAATAATATGTGATCTTTCAACGCTTGAATCCAGAAGGGTAAGCTTTGTCTGGATTTCGCTACATCCTTAGCTTAACACCAACATGTTGGAACGTGTTACAACGTGATGTGGTCGAGCATCAATTAGCAGCAGCTAAGCCCCCATCACACTAAACTAGTTCTCACTACGTTTTGGAACCGTCCTAGAAAATCGTAAAAAACGGGTAATAGTCGAGGTAGAATGTGTAAACAATGTCTATAATACGATCCTATGTCGTTCATGAACAGTCCTCAATACGTCCATCTCATCTGTACTCCGTTCACAGTCAGTTTACATCAAGTTTAGATTGGGTAAATTTGCCATTTCCAAGCAGTCCAAGCCCGTCCGTAATCAGTTTAAACCAGTTCTTAACTCGTTCTACCTCGTTCCCAATACGTCCAAACCATCCTAACTAGTAGGACCAAGGTACGGCGATTCCGTTCGTAGTACGTCCATCTCGTTTTAAATACGTTGTCAGTCCGTCTTATTGCAGGACGGGGACAATTTTGAACAGGCTCAAAGTGTTAGAGCACCCTTCCCGTCCAAGCCAGTCCGAGCCCGACCATAGAGTTCTTAAACAGATCGTAAACAGCTGCTTCTACGCTCACCCCGTTCGCGCACAGTCTGAGCACGTTTGGCAACATTTTACAGAACGTAATGAGAACTAGTTTGGTGTGATGGGGGCTTCACTTGAATGTCTTGATTTGCATAGCTTGAATCGTTGAAGTTGAACGGGAATAAGGAATGGCAAGAACGCACTGGGGTTTTATAACCCTTGAACTAGGACTTACTTCCACACGCTTTAGGAGTGCGTTTGAACGCACTAAGAACGAGATGAGGACGAGCTGAAGTGGCTCTGAACTTGTTAGAATGGGTTTGGTCGTATTCGGAACGAGTTAGAACAAGTTAATAAGGGGTATAAACTGACTACGGACTGGCTTGAACTGCCTGGAACTGGCAAATTTACCCGATCTGAACTTGATATGAACTGACTGTGCCCGGGGTACAGTACAGACGAGATGGACGTAATGAGGACTGTTTATGAACGGACTAGGGTCGTATTATAGACATTATTTACAAATTCTACTCCGACCACACCCCGTTTTCGATTTTCTAGGACGGTTCCCAAACGTTGTGAGAACTAGTTTGGTGTGATGGGGACTTAAATGGCAGCCAATAGAGTACTGAGCTAGGCTGTGACGTCATACAAATCTATTTTTAGGATTTCTCAATGTGAACTTCAATTTCCGAAAGAGCATCAAAATTAATGTCCAAATGTCGAAAGCGTTGTTTTTCATTGCGTTGAAACGCTAGATTATTATCAGAAAGAGATATGACCTTGCTCCTTTCATCAGTATATCAAGTATAACTGTATATTTGTTACAGAAAATAGTATATGCATTGACTTTTCATAGTGACCGACATTAATTGCAAGATGTGTATGAGTTCAGGATTTCTAAATCAGTAATTTATAGTAGCGTGGGGCCTAATATTGAATTTGGGTCAATTGGGTTTCTTTTGTTGTTCTCGATGAGATATTTCTTTTCATGCCTGCACACACAGTCTTTCGATTTATATTTTCCAAAACCTTAACAATCGATGAATTCAGACCAGGATAGAAAGACCTGACAGGGTAATATTAAAATCCGACATGTGAAAAGAGAGAATATTATTGTCATGAACGTGTGAACAAATTGAAAGTCAACACCATGTAGAATTAAACGCAAATCAAACAGAAATAGTATCAGAAATAGAACCCCTTTTGTATAGGCCTACTTAAAGGGAGTGGTTCGTCAGTTTCCATGTGCAGAAGGCCATACTTCGCTGACACCAGACTTGGTGGAAATACCGTTAATGGGAGGACAAATCTGCACACAGTAAACCCGTAGGCCGATCGAAAAATATCCCCTGGTCTCTCGGAGAGTCTTCGGGTAAGGGAAAAGCAAGGCATTACATAAGGTATAATGGTCATAAACCTGAAGGCTAACTCTGGTGATTGACAACACCTGTTATTCCTCATGAGAGCTGACTTCTATGTGTCTTTGAGAAATGCCGATCGAGTAACAAAATGACACTCTACTTCTACTATAATAAAACATTATTACAAAAATATACTAGATAAGATATTAAAAAAATACATATTCTGGTCAGGTGCCTCGCTGGCCGCATAAAATTGACAGTTGCTTGAATACTAGTCATTACGAAATGTGGCTGTTACAGTCTCTTGTTTAGCCCCCGCTCCCCCCCCCCCCCGATATATGTTCAGATATGTCGCGGTAAACCGCCGCAAAAAGGGGGGCACCGCGGTTTTTTAAACGCTTGCGCGTATTCAGTGAGCTCGGTGTTATAAGATACAGAAATGTGTAGCGTATCACACATGACGTCATTATCTTAGAAATAAAATTAAAAAACGCCGCGGTTTGCCGCGACATAGGCCTATTTGAACGAGTCTTAAACGGTTCTTTTGATGTTATTTATTTTCAGCATGTCATTTCCTTTTATAAAAACCCAAGGGAGATGTTTCTGCTGCTTGTTGGCTAGATTTCTAGCAATAAAATCGTCCGATATCCCCCACTTATATTCCCATCACCGTCACCACCACCATCAATTAATATGCCCAACCAATCACTAACCATGAATGGGTCATCAGTACTTACATGCCATGAAAAACACGGTTAGTTCCACAGACAAGATGAATCCGACTGTTCCATAGTTGGTCTCTAATTTAGTGACGAGGGCCGGAACGAGAACACCAAACGCTTTCAAAAGTCCCTGTTTCAGGAAATTCAGACTAAATTTGGTGACCAGTACCACATACCTCCAACTCTCCGATGGTGTCCCGCCCGACATCTCCGTCGTTACCTTGGTTGTTTCCCTCGCCCGATGATGACAGCACCTTATAAACTAGAAATGCAATCGTGTCACAACGATGTGCGTGCAATGACGCCGTGTTTCTACGTGTCGAACGAAAGAGCTTCTCTCGGACTATCCAGAACAATTTGTACGAAGTCTTTAGCTTCTGTAAAAGTGGAGACAGGTAGGGCGAAAGAAAGGCCTCGATAGTGACCTTGATGGGATGGTAGTGACTATGCCTACGAAGTTTGAAAGAAATTGGGATAGGCGAAAGAACCTAGAAAGGGCTCGCAAGCACTGCGTGCAAAAACCAATGGGATTAGTTGCATGTTCGTCATTGCAATCAAGATCGTTCTAGGGGTCAAAAGCGTGAACCCGATTTGCCCCATAGACAATGCGTGTAATGCATGGGCGGAAAACGTACAGGGTCTGTATTATGACCGGAGTTAAATTCTTTTTTCTCTCTCTCTTTATGTCTCTTTATGGGCCGTATATGGTATCATTGGAAAGAGAATATCATGGTTGTTATTGTAAACTACTCTCCTTTTTTCTATGATAATCCTATCGAAACATGTGATGTAAAATAAATTTAAAGGACAAAATGGCGTCTTAAATGGCCCCCTTGACTAATTTCAAAAATCCGGCCACGAGGTGCCCTGCGTATTGCATCTCGGAATGTCATTGCAAATTTTCAAGGAAAAAAAAAGGATGTTTAGGGGGCGAAAAGTAGTCTGGAAAAATGACGTTATGGCCGATAAGTGTTATAATCGGGCGGAAACTCGGCGGAATTCGTATAGTGACCCTTGTTCAAATGCGATTTACTCACAATTTTCTGTGTGAACATATACCATACTTGGTATCATTCGAAAGGGCACTTCATTGCGGTCAGTTTGACACCATTGTCATCTGCGCGCAATGTACTGCACGCATTAAACGCGCTATTACGTAATGCATAGTAAATTCATCATTTTAGGAGATAACTTTGCGCTGACATATTTGAATTTTACCAAACTTGGCAGACAGTTGTCACGTATATGGATACATATGTCTGCCAAATTTCATTGACGTAGGTACAAAGATAGCCATTTTAGAGCAAGTTGAAGTTATTTCTCAATTTTCTTGAAAATGGCGAATTTGGAGGGCATTTTTCTCAAAGTCGGTCAGTGTTAGGGTATATAATTTTGTATATGGCTGGAAAGGGCATATCCTCAAGTATCTAAATCCAAAAAAGGGTACGGGTCTGCCAAGCCATAATGGAGATACGGCCACAGAAAGAAAGCCAATTCCCAGAACTTTAGAGGGCGCTATTTATGTTTTGCATAGCCATTGGAGCGTACAATTTGGCATGGCTATGTGCAATTATAAAATAAAGATACTGCGAGAAGATGAGATGGAACGTAATTGGTTAAAGAAAGTTATTGCATTTTTTAGATTTTTAGGGGTCCATTTTTCAAGAATTTGAGAGATTGTTGACGGAGTCGGTTTCAGATTTGAATTTTGAGTACGAAGATGGCATTTTGAAGGTCAAGTTATGCGTCGCAGATGAAAGAACATCTCTTAGACTATCTAGAGGAATTTGTTAGAAGTTTGTATGATCTAGGATAGTGGAGATAGAAAGGAATAAAATAAGGCCTTAAAATGGACCAGAAACGGACAAAATGGCGCCTGAACAGTTATGCATGAGTGATTTCGAAAATCGAAGAATGTAGTGACCTTGATAAGATGTTAGAGATTATGCCTATGAAATTTGAAAGGAAAAGGACACGAGGAAAGCCCCTAACTAGGAATAACAAGCACTGTGTGCAAACGAATGCGATTTCCGGACGATAAGGAAAAGGAGGAAAAGGAGAATACTAGAAATGCAATCGTGTCACAACGATGTGCGTGCAATGACGCCGTGTTTCTACGTGTCAAACGAAAGAGCTTCTCTCGGACTATCCAGAGCAATTTGCACGAAGTCTGTAGCTTCTGTGATATTGGAGACAGGTAGGGCGAAAGAAAGGCATCAACAGTGACCTTGATGGGATGGTACTATGCCTACGAAGTTTGAAAGAAATTGGGATAGGGGAAAGAACCTAGAAAGGGCTCGCAAGCACTGCGTGCACAAACCAATGGGATTTGGTGCATGTTTCACATTGCAATCAAGTTCGTTCTGGGGGCCAAAAGCGTGAACCCGATATGCCCCATAGACAATGCGTGTAATGAATGGGCGGAAAACGTGCAGGATCTGTATTATGGCCGGAGTTAAATTGTTTTTTCTCTCTCTCTTTATGTCTCTTTATGGGCCGTATATGGTATCATTGGAAAGAGAATTTCATGGTCGTTATTGTAAACTCCTCTCTTTTTTTCTATGATAATCCTATCAAAACATGTGATGTAAAATAGATTTAAAGGACAAAATGGCGTCTTAAATGGCCCCCTTGACCAATTTCAAAAATCCGGCCACGAGGTGCCCTGCGTATTGCATCTCGGAATGTCATTGCAAATTTTCAAGGAAAAAAAAGGATGTTTAGGGGGCGAAAAGTAGTCTGAAAGAAATGACGTCATGGCCGATAAGTGTTATAATCGGGCGGAATTCGTATAGTGACCCTTGTTCAAATGCGATTTACTCACAATTTTCTGTGTAAACATATACCATACTTGGTATCATTCGAAAGGGCACTTCATTGCGGTCAGTTTGACACCATTGTCATCTGCACGCAATGTACTGCACGCATTATAGGCGCTATTACGTAATGCATAGCAAATTCATCATTTTTGGCGATAACTTTGCGCCGACGTTATTAAAATTTCCCAAATTTAGCAGACAGTTGTCACGTATATGGATACATGTGTCTGCCAAGTTTCAACGACGTAGGTATAAAGATCGCCATTTTAGAGCAAGTTGAAGTTATTTCGGAATTTTCTTGAAAATGGCGAATTTGGAGGGCAATTTTCTCAAATTTGGTCAGTGATAGGGTATATAATTTTGTATATGGCTGGAAAGGGCATATCTTCAAGTATCTAAATCCAAAAAAAGGTACGGGTTTGCCAAGCCATTATGGATATACGGCCACAGACAGAAAGCCAATTCCCAGAACTTTAGAGGGCGCTATTTATGTTGTGCAAAGCCATTGGAGCGTGAAATTTGGCATGGCTATGTGCAATTATGAGATAAAGATACTGTGAGATTTAAATACAAAACGGAATTTATATGAGAAAGTTATGGCAGTTTTAGATTATTTAGGGGTCAATTTTTCAAGAATTTGAGAGATTTTTGACGGAGTCGGTTTCAGATTTGAATTTTGAGTATGAAGATGGCATTTTGAAGGGCAGGTTATAAGTAGCAGATTAAAGAACATCTCTTAGACTATCTAGAGGAATTTGTTAGAAGTTTGTAGGATCAAGGATAGTGGAGATAGGAAGGACGAAAGAAAAGCCTTAAAATGGACCAGAAACGGACAAAATGGCACCTGGACGGTTATGCATGAGTGATTTCGAAAATCGAAAAAGTAGGTGACCTTGATGAGATGCTAGAGACTATGCCTATGAAATTTAAAATGAAATGGACATGAGGAAAGCACCTAACTAGGAATAACAAACACTATGTGCAAAACGAATGCGATTTCCGGACGATAAGGAAAACCAGGATAAGAATATTAATGGGGCAGAATGTGAACGAAAACAAGGCAATGACGAAGGTTCGTCATTGCAATTAATGGGGCAGAATGTGAACGAAAACAAGGCAATGACGAAGGTTCGTCATTGCAAATAGAACTTAAACTTATGTCTTATGACGGTTTCGAGTAATGACCCCCTGATCGATTTGTTACTATAGAGGTAAGTATTAATAGTAGAAGAAGAATAGTCAAGTACCAAAATCCCATTACTATTTTTGTGTATTTTTTAAATCACATAGATTTATTATGAATGTAAATAAGGAACCAGTTAATAATTATCTTTTGACAATGTATAACATCACACTGATTATGTTTTAAAACAATACAAAGTCAACTTACCTTATTACCTATATTGTTTGCAATCTGGGCGGAGCATAATTTATCTTGTATGTTTAAAAGAAATTTATTTTGAATGCTTCTATGTAGTCCTCTCGAATTTTGTGACGCGGAGGTATCACTGAACTGTCCCATGGAGCAAACTTTTTGAAGAGAAAACGGAACAACCCGTGAGAAACAGGGATGGTATCCTCCCTGGTGTCCTTTCGTCAGAATCTGATGACAGGAACTGAATAAAGCCCGGGTAATCTATTTGTCACTGTCTCAAAACTCAAATGTCTCCATGCAGGGTTGCACTGCAACAGAAAATCCCTGTCATACCGAGGAGTTTTAAGAGCTGGAATCCCAACTGGCAACAAATATTATTATTTCAAGCAGCTGCCGTTTTCTAAGGTTGCATAATATAATCTACAGGTGTGCTGTTAGCTTTGATGTCCGAGGTTCGATGCCGCCAATAGCCTGAGTAGTGATTTTTTTCACAAAGAAATATCGTTAATATTTCACTTTATATTTGAACTAAGGCTGCACATGTGCTCATGCAAATTATATTCAAATATAGCACGATAGAATTTAAGAATAAAACTGAATATTCATAAGAAAAAGGAGAAGAGAACCAATGATAAGTAAGAAGTGGAAATATGCAAATGAGAAGAGAACATACCACCTGTTCTAGCTTGAAGAGTTGGTATGTGGTGGAGATGAATGGTGGAGATGAATGGTTGAGATGAATGGTGGAGATGAATGGATAATATGCAAATGATGTGAAATGAATATGTATGGGTAGAAGAGACTAGAGGAACAAATAGTAAAGGATAAATACAAGTAGGGAATGAGTCTAATTTTAACTCTTACATACATAACAAAATTAGCATGATACAATTAAAAATCAATATACACAATATTATCGTGAAAAACTTAAACTAATATCAGAGCAAAAAAACTACATAATTGTTGTAAATTAAATATGAATTATGTGGTGTAAAGGTGCCCCCCCCCCTGGCTTCTTCAGTCAATGACTTTTCTTCATAGACTTTACTCAGGCGCGGATCCAGGATTTTTCAGGGGAGGGTGCCCAATTATTTTTTTTTGTGGTCCTTGAAAATTTGAAAATTTGCACCCCCCCCCCCCTTGAGCGCCAGGGGGGGGGGGGGGGGGGGCCATCCCCCAAAAAAGCTAAAAATCACGTGTTTTTACATGTTTTTTTTCTCAAGGGGGCAGGGGGGCCAGGCCCCCGGGTCCCCCCTGGATCCGCCACTGCAATAGTTAGTCTGATTTTACCTCAATTATCACATTTCAGGTACTGATAAGCCGAATTATTCATAATTATTCATGAGCCTTTTGCCTCTTTTATCTCTTATTATCGAAATAATGCTAGACGAAACATTATTTTTAAAGGTTTACATTTTTGAGACTTCTCTCCGCGGGGGAGGGGTGGTCACTCCCAACATGACTGGCTTAGCACCCGCGTCCAGAAAAGGCGTCGAAAGGATGTCGAGCTTTACGGCGTCGTCGACGTTTTCCTTAAAAGGGGGTGTTTTTCAAGCACTGACCGCACAAAAACCAAAAAGGGGTACCTTTTCAGGTTCACAGGTTTCGAAAATTTGCGATACATACGCCATTAGGGTCTATTTCAGAAAAGGTACAATACGCCATAAGGGTCCATTTTCGTAAGGAATATTTTACATCAAAGGGCAGGAATGCATCTCCTTTTTCAGAATACCTACAATAATATTCTTTGGGATGAAGTTTCCTTTAGCACTGATCTTTTCCGTACAGATCAGTACAGTTAATTATTTAAGGAACGATGGTTTACGTTTTGCTAACATTAAAAATAAAGCATATTTGTATACTTTATTTATCCATCATTCATATTTTTGTATTTTTCACATGCCCGGATTTAAGGTTATTGATCGGGCACCTTGCTGCCCGAATATTGATATTTTCTAACTTCTAAGTTGGTCCCAAGCCGCTCTGTCTTCATCCTATTAAACTTTGGGGGCCGTTACTCGAAACCGCCATATAGTTAAGCCTAAGTTCGTGGACATCCCATTGAAACGCGTGTTATAAAATAGAACTTAGACTTATGTCTTATGACGGTTTCGAGTAACGGCCCCCTGATCCCTGAGTACACGTTCCGTTGTCGGTCCTGGGTTACGGTCGACATCTTCGGTAACTTGAGCTGGAATGTTGCTGATGATATCTTGTAATATAGCTGGCGGTGTTTAAAGTACTTAAAATGAATCAATGATACTGAATTACTTGAATATCCTTGTTCACGTACAAGATGGCGTACAGCTGTAGTTGAGACTTGAAAAGCAGATACAATGCGAATGATAAGCCAAAGTCTCAATAGATCCCTTGTACTACCACGGATCAATGACTTACTGAATAATAGCCCATATAGTTGAGTGAACATGAATGTTGAACGAATGAAGTGAAGTGCATAGGCACAGTAGACATACACAACATAGCATACATGTACAAATGGCTTTAGCTCAAATCGAAACCTGTGCAAATCACATCAAATATCTCATCAAGTACGGCAAAATACAATTCTAGATTTGGCCACATGTATCCATGCACATAACACAATTAGCATTATACAATTGAAAATTAATATTACTGTGAAAAGCTACACAAAATATCAGAGCAAAAATTACTACATAATTGTTGTAAATTGGAATTGGAAAAGGCTTCTGTAAAGGCCTGGCTTCTTCAGTCAATGACAAAATTTTCCCCTCCTTTTTCCCATTGAATTGTTCCCTCCCTTTTGGGGGTATCTCTATTACTCAATTGGAGTACCCCCTATGTACCCCACGTGTATATTTTGCACACTGTAGGACGAATTAAATGTGGGCAAACTGCGGAATAATTGTACGAGCTGTGGATGCATGGTAGCATTCATGTAGGCCTGTTGTTTAGCGCTATGGCTAGTAATGGCCGAGGCTGTTTAACGATGAGAAAACAATAAAACGAAGACTAAACTTCAGAATTTCTGACTCCTGATGCACTATTTTGTCGTCAATTATCTCGAACCCTTTCAATGGTGTCAGAAGTGGGATTCGAGACAGCGAGGAACAATCCAAGACGGGTTAAGCAGTCCATACCGGACTCAACCTCTCCGTGGTTACATCCTTCAAGTGGCATCGGTGATAGCAACATCATATCAGAGTCAATCACAGAGGTGACACGACATTTGCTCCTGCGACAATTGCTCCGGGCTTTATTTCGTCTAAGATGTAGGGTTAGGGTTAGGGTTTCAATAGGGTTTTATGTTAGGTTTAGGGTTAGGTTTAGGGTAGGGTATAGTGTTGAATCCAGGGTTGAAGTTAGCCATTCGATTAGTGTATACTTGATAATTATCTATATATGCTTGTATATGGTTTGATTTGGTTGATTAGTTGATACATCGATAATATTTTCCTGTTTAATCTCTGTGCATGCCGAAGTTCTTGGGAACTTCAGTACAGGAAAATGGCTACCACTGGTCCACTACGACTACCTCGACAAATACAACAACAGCAACTACCACGTCAACAGCGCCCACTACAAACACTTCCCCGCCAACAACCCCAACAATATCCAGGGAGCGATCATCCGAAATGGATATGCTGTCCCAAAATTTCCATCGATCCATCGGGCTATAGAGCATTCTTCAGAGTAACTTACCGAAATTTCGAGGGCTACCGCAACACGCGAGTGATGTCTGATTGTCAGAACGGCCCACCACACTATAGAAATGAGTAATAAGGTTCGACTTCACCTCGCAGGACCCAGGCGCGGATCCAGGATTTCTTAGGGGAGGGGGCCCAACTTTCTTCATTTTTTTTTGCTCCCGAAAATTTGAAAATCGCGCCGACCGAAAAGTCGCTCAGTGGGGGGGGGGGGGGGGGGGGGGGGGAGGGGGGGGGGGGGGGTAGTGAACACATTTTTGTTTTGTTTTTGGTCCTCGAAAAAAATTCAATTTGCACCCCCCCCCCCCCCCCCCCCCCCCCCCCTTGAGCGCCAGGGGGGGGGGGGGGCCCAACCCCCAAAAAAGGTAAAAATCACGTGATTTTACATGATTTTTTTCTCAAGGGGGGGGGGGCCCGCCCCCCCCCCCCTGGATCCGCCACTGGCAGGACCAGCGCGTGGGGAAATCATGTGTCTTAGTGAATCAAAGAGGCGTGATATTGATGAGATCGTAAGTTGCCTCAAATTATGCTTTGGATATCAAGAGACCACGCAGACCCTTAGTAGCAAGTTCCACAATCGCGTTCAAAGAGAGGGAGAATCACTTTGTGATTTCAGCCGTGTCCTGTTAGAGACTAATCGCGAAAGCCCGAGTGAACGACAGAGCGAGAATCACAGCCAAGTAGCCTTTGGTAATCCAGTTTGGATTTCTTATGTTAACCTTTGTTTCCGACTGGAATTCCCTACCGAAATGGTAGCGTCCAATTACCGAGCGTATCCTCGCATTACGTCAGCATATAGTATCCATCACACACACACACACACGGAGTAAACTGTACGTATAGTACAAAAATGGACCTACTATGAACTGACGTTCGGGCTAAGATCACTGACCTCTACATGGAACGAAAACGAGACTGGTTCATTTTATATACAGGGAAATTTCAATTATCTCACTTATGATTGTTAGCATAAGTCATCAAATGCTTCCTATTTCATTGTAATTTTGCATTTAAAATAAATTTGAATGTGATATTTTGTATCTATCAATTATATGTTCATCTCATAAGCAAAACGTATTTACGTCTTTTACCTTTTCTTACATGTTTTGATAATGAACGAATCACAAACGAAGCCAACTGGGGGATGGCCGTTCTAATTGGTCAATAAATCCAATGCTATGAATAATTCATGCGGAGCAGTAATATCTAGATTGCAAAAGGCTCTCGTGGCGGTCGCGCGTTCACCCCGGGTATCTCAGCCGCTTAGCCAGAGTCACGAGGCCTTGTCAAAAGGCTATGTCCTGTTACGCACTTATAACAAGATGAAAAAAGCAGCCACCACACAAGCTCAAGGAGAAGAGCTGAGGCTTGGGTGAGGAGAGAGCTTAGGCGAATTCAGTTGACACATGAATCCAGCGGGTTCGCCAAGGTAAGGGAGGAGGCTCTCCAACTCTTTCAAGAGACCCCCAATACCCAGAGGCCCAAAGTGCGAGAAGCAGATGTTGACGTGGGAAGGGCATTCATAAATGATTCTACACCTCTCGTGCAACAGATGGTTGAACAGCAGAAATCAATAATGACAGACCTAGAGCAAATCCGAGAGGAATTAGCCAGGCTAAAACGAGCAACATCTCAGAGAAGGAAGACGAATAGAGTATGCTATAGCTTTAGCCAGAGGGGACATCTCAGGCGAGACTGTCCCAATGGGCCTCCAAACTTTCCAATGCCTCAGTACAACTTCCCCGCTGGCCCCAGAAACCAGGATAATCAAACCTTCCCTGCTTGGAGTATGAAACAGGGAACAAAAGAGCCAAGAGAGTTACAACGTGCCGGCATCACTCTATCAAGCTCCACCCCAACCAAATACCACCATGCATCACCAACATGCTCCACCACAGGAGAAAGACTAGTTTCCTCTGTTGTTGAGGGCAAAACAGCGGAATACATTAGACAACAGTGCAATAAGGAAGAGCCCATGGGGGAAACCACCCCCCCCCCCAACCCACAAATTGGTATGTCCTTAACTGATAACGGAAAGGATGATACAGAATTGAGTTTGACCCACAGTAGACTTTAGTAGCAGAAGTTGCGACAACATTTGATGAGATGAGTGACGCTGCAGGGTTATAGTGTCCTCAGGCCCGACCACTATAGCAGAAGTTGTTGGAGTGCAAATTAGCTGTGTCCTCGACACTGCCACGGGGGCAGAGGCTTCAAGAATACCCTGAGATGTGTTACACTCACATCTAGAAGCAGCAGTAGGAGTAGTGAGCCCGTTTAATGCACCAGTAAAAAAAAATGTTGGGGTCGGTCCAACGAAGGTACCAGTGGAGGGCTTTGTCCGAACTCGCGTTTTGGTGAAAGGGCAAGAAGCCACTGTCGGATTTCTGATTATACAGCTTGAGTCTTGTGGGGAAAGACAAATAGACTTCCCAATTCTCGCTACCCCAAATAGCGATTCTGCCGAGATCCGGGGAAAATCCTGAAAACGCGCATTGCATTATGGGATAGCTTTTCGACATTACAGCTTCCTGTGCAGGCAATATATTACTAGGCGCGATAGCGCAAACGTAAAACGCAACGTGTATGCACCGAATATGTCGTCTGCTCGGTCTTGTTTTTTTTTCGCAAATATTTCAACGTTTATTTGAACATTTCATTCGTTGTTTTTTGCGTCTTTTGACATCAGTGACGATGGTTTTCTTTTGTGAGGCTGCACAGTGCTGGGCTCATGATTCCAAGCATAAGAACCCTGATTTTAGCGTGCGTGAAAACTCTGCACAGCGAACACAGGCGCTAGCGCCAGCGGGATGGGACTCTATACCGGAAGTTGTAGTGACGACCCGAGAGAGTGAAAATTACCTCGTCTCGCGAATTTCGAGATTTTCGTACCTATTTAGGGTAGCGAGAATTGTAGTAGGGTTTAATGCACTTCGAGCTCTTTTTCCTTCGGAGGAGGCTCGAGGAGAATTCCAGCCAGTGAAAGACTGCTTAGACTTGTAGAAAGTGGGCAATGCACATATACGAGAAGTTGTTAGTGGTGCAATGGAGGAAGTATTGCCAGCCAGGACTATACAACATGTGGAGTGTGTAATGAAGCCCTCTCAAAGTGGTGAAACTACAGAGTCAAGGGTCTGGCTTATTCAGGGTATCACAAAGATTGAACCCCAAGTTCACGTAATAGAAGGTTGTAGCTCTGAGAATGGAGAGTTGCATTTACTCCTAATCAATTCTGGAGAAAAAGAGTTCATCCTCCCACCTATCTAACTCAACAATAGCATCTGCCATACATTGGAAGAACAAAGTGAGATTCACCTCCAAACTAGAGATGACCAGCTTGAGGTGAAATTGTGATGTATTGATCACCACGACAGAATTGATGCAGGATGAAGAAGGAAGTCAGCCTGACCATACAAGAAATAATCAACCAGCTGATGAATCAGCAGCACAGGAAAAATTCACTTTCACTGATGGAACAGAAGTAATGCTTCTTCATGGCATCAGCCTCCATGGGATGGACTAATATCAAGATGCATCTAGGATTGCTAAACTTATGACAGACCACGAAGCGGCATTCTCCAGAGAAGAATTTGACTTGGGACAATGTGATCTTATACCCCAGAAGAAGAACTCCCCATGAGACTTCAGAAGTGCGCAGTCTATTGCAAGACATGCTGGAACGTAAGATCTAGAGATCTGCTAGCCATTATGCCAGTTCAGTCGTCATAATTAGGAGGAAAAAATCAGGGGCCCTACGCTTATGTATCGACTACCGACAATTGAATAAGATTACCGTGAAAGACTCTTTCCCACTTCCCAGGATAGAAGAATCACTAGAAGTGACGGATGGAGCTAAATAATTCTCTTCACTCGATTTATCCCAGGGGTACTTTCAGATTACCATGCATCCAGACTCTTAGACAGCAATAACCATCTGATTTGGGTCATTTCTTTAATAAAACTGACATTTGTTGTCATTCCCCAATACAGATGGCAACCCACAGATCTCGTACCGTGGGGGGTGGCTATGTGCATATTTTCGTCCACGACATTTTCTCCCCGATTTTCTTTATCAGGTGGGCTGTATCTAATACAGACCACCTTATATTTTTGTTAAAATTGCCTTTATTTATCAGGTGGGCTGTATCTAATACAGACCACCTTATATTTTTGTTAAAATCGCCTTTATTATCAGGTGGGCTGTATCTAATACAGACCACCTTATATTTTTGTTAAAATTGCCTTTATTATTATTATTTATTTATTTTTCATATTTTGACCCACTTTTTTGTTAGCAAAATTTCTTTGAAATGGTTCAATCAAATGCTTTGATATTTGGCATACATATGTATAGGCATATGGACAAGACACGGTAAGGTTTTCAACCTTGACCTTGACTGATGACGTCATCTAGGCGCCATTTTGTGAATTTTTCTGAAAATCAACTCATGATCATATCTTCATAACCAAAAGGTATTTCTCATTCATATTTATTATGATCAAGGTCAATATCAGTCCAGTCAATTTCAGGTCAAAAAACGCGCGTGTGCGCGTACGTTCGCGCGTCAGTGCGCGCGCAAAATTTTTAAATGCTCAAAATCGTCTCAAATTTATTTTGCATACGTTTCAGGTCATTTTAGGCATTTTATAAAAAATCGCGCGTACGAGCATGCGCGCGCGTTTTCGCGCGTAACACCATTAAAAAACATAGAATCGCCATTTTTTTTTCTTTCATGATATTTCTCATATTTTTTCAAGGAATTTGATACCATGTTTATCTCTTTATGACCATTATTAACAAGATGAGCGTCAATTCAAGATAAACGTCTGTGCGCGCGAGCTCTTTTATTACATAGCATATATGGGCAAAAATATGCCTATACAAAATCCATTATAGCTCTTTGGAATGAACCGTGACCTTCAACGTTTTTTCATATTTAGATAGAGTATGAGTCGGAAATATGATTCCATGTCTCATTTGGCCATTAAGTGTATCGTGACATCATCATAATGACCTTGGAACTCAAAATACGAATTTGCATATTATGACGTCAGCATATTTATGTAAAATTTATTGTATCTCTGTAAATATTGATCAATTTTCTTCAAAATTTCGATATGTTGTAGCTAAGACAATTCTCTACGAGCGCGGTAATAACCATTTTTCATTTTGATGACGTCATCATAGTGAAAATCTTGATTAAAGGCGTCATGTAAAAAACTTCATAATTTGCGTGTTATGCCTATAGAAGTTGAATTTAGTTCACGTTATGAATCTACATGATATTGTTTTTTAAGAATTTGTAAGCAGTATGTCGCTTATTTTTGCTCTATTTTGTCTCAAATTTTAGTTGACCAGCCCACCTATACTTGTTCCAAACAAGTATTATATGTCTAGTCAGGTGGGCTGTATCTAATACAGACCACCTTATATTTTTGTTAAAATTGCCTTTATTATTATTATTATTTATTTATTTTTCTTATTTTGACCCACTTTTTTGTTAGCAAAATTACTTTAAAATGGTTCAATCAAATGCTTTGATATTTGGCACACATATGTATAGGCATATGGACAAAACACAGTAAGGTTTTCAACCTTGACCTTGACTGATGACGTCATCTAGGCGCCATTTTGTGAAATTTTCTGAAAATCATCTTATGATCATATCTTCATAACCAAAAGGTATTTCTCATTCATATTTATCATGATTAAGGTCAATATCAGTCCGGTCAATTTCAGGTCAAAAAACGCGCGCGTGCGCGCACGTCCGCGCGTCAGTGCGCGCGCAAAAATTAAAAATGCTCAAAATCGTCTCAAATTTATTTTGCATACGTTTCAGGTCATTTTAAGCATTTTATAAAAAATCGCGCGTACGAGCATGCGCGCGCGTTTTCGCGCGTAACACCATTACAAAACATAGAATCGCCATTTTTTTTTCTTTCATGATATTTCTCTCATTTTTTCAAGGAATTTGATTCCATGTTTATCTCTTTATGACCATTATTAACAAGATGAGCGTAAATTCAAGATAAATGTCAGTGCGCGCGAGGTCTTTTAATACATAGCATATATGGGCAAAAACATGCCTATACAAAATCCGTTATAGCTCTTTGGAATGCACCGGGATCCTCAATTTTTTTCATATTTAGATAGAGTATGAGTCGGAAATATGATTCCATGTCTCATTTGGCCATTAAGTGTATCGTGACATCATCACAATGGCCTTGGAACTCAAAATACGAATTTGCATATTATGACGTCAGCATTTTTATGTAAAATTGATTGTATCTCTGTAAATATTGATCAATTTTCTTCAAAATTTCAATATGTTGTAGCTAAGACAATTCTCTACAAGCGCAGTAATAACCATTTTTCATTTTGATGACGTCATCATAGTGAACATTTTGATTAAAGGCCTCATGTCAAAAACTTCATAATTTGCGTGTTATGCCTATAGAAGGTGAATTTAGTTCACGTTATGAATCTACATGATATTGTCTTTTAAGAATTTGTAAGCAGTATGTCGCTTATTTTTGCTCTATTTTGTCTCAAATGTTAGTTGACCAGCCCACCTATACTTGTTCCAAACAAGTATTATATGTCTAGTTTATTTTTCTTATTTTGACCCACTTTTTTGTTAGCAAGATTACTTTGAAATGGTTCAATCAAATGCTTTGATATTTGGCACACATATGTATAGGCATATGGACAAAACACAGTAAGGTTTTCAACCTTGACCTTGACTGATGACGTCATCTAGGCGCCATTTTGTGAAATTTTCTGAAAATAAACTCATGATCATATCTTCATAACCAAAAGGTATATCTCATTCATATTTATTATGATCAAGGTCAATATCAGTCCAGTCAATTTCAGGTCAAAAAACGCGCGCGTGCGCGTACGTCCGCGCGTCACTGCGCGCGCAAAATTGTTAAATGCTCAAAATCGTCTCAAATTTATTTTGCATACGTTTTAGGTCATTTTAAGCATTTTATAATAAATCGCGCGTACGAGCATGCGCGCGCGTTTTCGCGCGTAACACCATTAAAAAACATAGAATCGCAATTTTTTTTTCTTTCATGATATTTCTCATATTTTTTCAAGGAATTTGATTCCATGTTTATCTCTTTATGACCATTATTAACAAGATGAGCGTAAATTCAAAATAAATGTCAGTGCGCGCGAGGTCTTTTAATACATAGCATATATGGGCAAAAACATGCCTATACAAAATCCGTTATAGCTCTTTGGAATGCACCGGGATCCTCAATTTTTTTTCATATTAAGATAGAGTATGAGTCGGAAATATGATTCCATGTCTCATTTGGCCATTAAGTGTATCGTGACATCATCACAATGGCCTTGGAACTCAAAATACGAATTTGCATATTATGACGTCAGCATATTTATGTAAAATTGATTGTATCTCTGTAAATATTGATCAATTTTCTTCAAAATTTCGATATGTTGTAGCTAAGACAATTCTCTACAAGCGCAGTAATAACCATTTTTCATTTTGATGACGTCATCATAGTAAAAATTTTGATTAAAGGCCTCATGTCAACAACTTCATAATTTGCGTGTTATGCCTATAGAAGGTGAATTTAGTTCACGTTATGAATCTACATGATATTTTTTTTTAAGAATTTGTAAGCAGTATGTCGCTTATGTTTGCTCTATTTTGTCTCAAGTTTTAGTTGACCAGCCCACCTATACTTGTTCCAAACAAGTATTATATGTCTAGTTTATTTATTTATTTTTCTTATTTTGAACCACTTTTTTGTTAACAAGGTAACTTTGAAATGGTTTAACCAAATATCTTGAAATTTGGCACAAATATGTATAGGCATATGGACAAAAGAAGGTAAGGTTTTCAACCTTGACCTTGACTGATGACGTCATTTAGGCGCCATTTTGTGAATTTTTCTGAAAATCAACTCATGATCATATCTTCATAATCAAAAGGTATTTCTCATTCATATTTATCATGATCAAGGTCAATATCAGTCCGGTCAATTTCATGTCCAAAAACACGCGCGTGCGCGTACGTCCGCGCGTCAGTGCGCGCGCAAAATTTTTAAATGCTCTAAATCGTCTCAAATTTATTTTGCATACGTTTCAGGTCATTTTAAGCATTTTATAAAAAATCGCGCACACGCACATGCGCGCGCGTTTTCGCGCGTAACACCATTACAAAACATAGAATCGCCATTTTTTTTTCTTTTATCATATTTCTCATATTTTTTCGAGGAATTTGATACCATGTTTATCTTTTTATGACCATTAATAACAAGATGAGCGTAATTCAAGATAAATGACCGTGCGCGCGAGCTCTTTTAATACATAGCATATATGGGCAAGAACATGCCTATACAAAACCCATTATAGCTCTTTGGAATGAACCGTGACCTTCAATTTTTTTTTCATATTTAGATAAAGTATGAGTCGGAGATATGATTCCATGTCTCATTTTGCCATTAAGTGTATCGTGACATAATCATAATGGCCTTGGAACTCCAAATACGAATTTGCATATTTTGAAGTCAGCATATTTATGTAAAATTAATCAGGTGGGCTGTATCTAATACAGACCACCTTATATTTTTGTTAAAATTGCCTTTATTATTCTTTATTATCAGGTGGGCTGTATCTAATACAGACCACCTTATATTTTTGTTAAAATTGCCTTTATCAGGTGGGCTGTATATAATACAGAACACCTTATGTTTTCGTTAGAAAAAATTTCTTAATTCTCGCCACTTTTTTGTTAGCAGGATAACTTGAAAATGGCTCAATCAATTGCCTTGAAATTTGGCACACATATTTATTGGCATGAGGAAAGAGCACAGTAAGGTTTTCAACCTTGACCTTGACTGATAACGCTATCTAGGCGCCATTTTGTGAAAATCAACATATGATCATATCTTCATAACGGAAAGTTTTTTCTCATTCATATTTATCATGATCAAGGTCAATATCAGTCCGGTCAATTTCAGGTCCAAAAACGCGCGCGTACGCCATTATTAGCAATGGCATTTTATAAAGAGTCGCGCGCACGCGCATGCGCGCGCGTTTTCGTTTGTCACGGCCGAACGCAAAATAATTCCTCCCGGGTATTTTTTGACACAGTATTCCTCATATTTTTCCGAACAATTTGATACCATGTTTATCTCCTTACGACCATTATTAAGGGAATGAGCGTCCGTTCAAGATAAATGTCCGTGTGCGCGAACTCTTGTAATACATAGCATATATGGGCAACAACATGCCTATATAAAACCCTTATGGCTCTTTGGAATGCACGGGAACCCTCAATGTTTGTTCATATTCGGATAGAGTATGAGTGGGAGATGTGATTTCATGTCTCATTTGGCCACTAAATATATCGTGTCACCATCATATTGACCTTGGAACTCAAAATACGAATTTGCATATTATGACGTCAGCATATTTATGGAAAAATTGATTGTATCTCTGTAAATTTCAATTGAATCTCTTCCTAATGTTGATATCTTGTAGTTGAGGCGATTGTCTACAAGATCACTGCACATTATTTTTCATTTTGATGACGTCATCATAGTGAAAATTGCGATTAGAGCTAACTGGACAGATTTTCTTAATTTGCGTGTTAAGCCTATGGGAGGTGCCAATTTCGTTCAAATCATGGATCTACATGGCATTAATCTTTGAGCCCTATCTAGCTCATTTGTGCTCTATGTTCTCCTAAATTTTTGGATGTTATAGCTGAGACTATGGGCTATAAAAGTTGTGCCTTTTGTTTTTTAATCAGATGGTGGGATCATGTCAAAATTTTCAATTGAAAGTTGAAATTGCAAATTTCTGTAGAACTTTGCGTAGTTAGTAATACGTGGATGACGTCACGGTTTCTCTTTATCAGGTGGGCTGTATATAATACAGAACACCTTATGTTTTCGTTAGAAAAAATTTCTTAATTCTCGCCACTTTTTTGTTAGCAGGATAACTTGAAAATGGCTCAATCAATTGCCTTGAAATTTGGCACACATATTTATTGGCATGAGGAAAGAGCACAGTAAGGTTTTCAACCTTGACCTTGACTGATAACGCTATCTAGGCGCCATTTTGTGAAAATCAACATATGATCATATCTTCATAACGGAAAGTTTTTTCTCATTCATATTTATCATGATCAAGGTCAATATCAGTCCGGTCAATTTCAGGTCCAAAAACGCGCGCGTACGCCATTATTAGCAATGGCATTTTATAAAGAGTCGCGCGCACGCGCATGCGCGCGCGTTTTCGTTTGTCACGGCCGAACGCAAAATAATTCCTCCCGGGTATTTTTTGACACAGTATTCCTCATATTTTTCCGAACAATTTGATACCATGTTTATCTCCTTACGACCATTATTAAGGGAATGAGCGTCCGTTCAAGATAAATGTCCGTGTGCGCGAACTCTTGTAATACATAGCATATATGGGCAACAACATGCCTATATAAAACCCTTATGGCTCTTTGGAATGCACGGGAACCCTCAATGTTTGTTCATATTCGGATAGAGTATGAGTGGGAGATGTGATTTCATGTCTCATTTGGCCACTAAATATATCGTGTCACCATCATATTGACCTTGGAACTCAAAATACGAATTTGCATATTATGACGTCAGCATATTTATGGAAAAATTGATTGTATCTCTGTAAATTTCAATTGAATCTCTTCCTAATGTTGATATCTTGTAGTTGAGGCGATTGTCTACAAGATCACTGCACATTATTTTTCATTTTGATGACGTCATCATAGTGAAAATTGCGATTAGAGCTAACTGGACAGATTTTCTTAATTTGCGTGTTAAGCCTATGGGAGGTGCCAATTTCGTTCAAATCATGGATCTACATGACATTAATCTTTGAGCCCTATCTAGCTCATTTGTGCTCTATGTTCTCCTAAATTTTTGGATGTTATAGCTGAGACTATGGGCTATAAAAGTTGTGCCTTTTAGGCCAAGAGCATTAGGTCAAAATAGGCTTAAACCTGGACATTTTTGGTAACAAGCTGATTTTTTCAGGATAGCTCCAGGAATATGTCTAGAATAACATACTAAAAGTCCTCGTATATCCTCCTTGAGCGTTTTCCGTAATCCAAGATGGCGTCCAAAATGGCCGCCATTTCCTGAATTTCTTATAACTTTGCAACTAGATAACCCAAATACAAAATTTAAATGTCTAAATATATGTTTTTTAGCATAAGGAACTCAATAGAATACTTGTTGATAAATTTTGAAACACACAAGTAGCTATAAACCACTTTAGCCCTTCCCGAAATCCAAAATGGCGCCCAAAATTGCTGCCATTTCTTGAATATCTTCTAACTGTGCAACTAGATAACCCAAATACCAAATTTAAATGTCTAAATAAATGTTTTTCAGCATAAGCAACTCAACCAAATACTTATCAATAAATTTTGAAACACACAAGTGGCAGTAAAACCACTTGAGCCCTTTCCGAAATCCAAAATGGCGTCCAAAATGGCCATTATTTTGAGTTTATCTCACTGTATTAAAGTAGGTACGTTATGAATACAATCAAATGTCTATACTAGAAAAGCACTATTGTAATACATATCAGTACAAATAAACCTTTCATTAAATATTTAAATATTTCTTATACATAACGTATACAACCCACCCACCCACACACACATGCACACATATGGCTGCTTCCATCAGACTGACAGAATGCAAACCGTGAAGAGTACTCACGTTAGATGGAATTGAAAATGGAGACACATTAGTACCAATTACTGTCGCAAAGGCAAAAGTCACAAGGTTTCAAACAGGAAATGCACCTCAATAGCACATGCCATGTCATCTCTGCTAGTAGACCAGGTCATTTCTGCTAGTTAACCAGGTCATTTCTGTCGCCAATATTGTTGGAATGGCTTCGTATAAACACCGGAAGTGTGGCTCACATGAACAGATAGACATCTTGAGCTGAGCAACATGAGCTTTGTCCTTCATGGATTGGTTTCATGAAAGTGGCCATGCAGAGTGACCAGTACGAGAGTTGAAACTCTGCCCTTCATAAATTTAGACCCCTCCAATCCGAGTACCATCTACACGGCACTATACTTTGCACAGTCACAATGTGAAAAACATATAACTTAAGAATATATGTGCAGTAACATTTAACCAGCCCTCGTACATCAAGGCAGCAGAGATTGTAGCTTCTTCTCAAGACCTAGGAAAAGTAATCGTCCGTTTTGGTGTATTTCACCTCCTCATGTCATATCTCGGCAGCATATAGTCCACGTCATGGGCAGAAGTATGCTTGTAGAGCTATGGGAGACAGTGTACGCCAAAGGGTCTGTCATACATATGCAATCTGGTCATGCATTTTCCCCTTCTCTTCGTGCTCACACTCTTACTTCAGCTGCCCTCATTGGCGTGTTGATGGGTAAACCTGGCGTCTTAGACAGCATAGATAAGGACCACTTAATAGCGAATCTGTATGGTGCACTCCTCAACCAGGACAAGAAGGTGACTGCTGTACCTGACTGAAGAGTGTGTCAAACATTTAAAGTCAGATAATTTCACAACTCATTGAACGGGCAGCAGGACACAGGGAAACTTTGGTTGCAGTAAATCCGACATTTATTATGTCTCTTCTGCAATGTTTCATCCCAGCTGAAAGGACAGGGGACTGGAAGCTCCATCTCAGCTGTGTGAGGGAAATGATACAACATTTCCATGCTGCAGGACATCTTCCCTAGTTCAAATCTGCCAGGTTGTTTTTACAACAGATGGAAGCTCTAGAGCAAACCATGCAAGGAAATGAATATACACAATTCGCAGAAATGGGATACTTCACCATCCGCCGTGTGGATTCATTCTGGGGTAAAAGCTTCTCTGATCAGACCATTGAAAAGTTCCTGATGCGGCAGCTGAAAACATCTAGAGAAATGACTCATGGACGTGGAATCACAGACAGTACATTGGCTATTAAAGTGGGTTCATGCACTTCCGCACTGTGTTCCTACCTGTGCTGAACTGGAACAGTTCACCGGAGTACACACTGGTACACCAGAGCAGCATAAAGACATACAGCAAAGTACCAGGTCAAGAGACAATAAAGAAAGATGTATCTTTGTTGGATGGCTGCAGGCACGTCACCATTTGCTTGATACGAAACTAATTGCCTGGTCTCCTTGTCAACTGGCATTGTCGCTGGCTTATCTGTTAATTGTGATTAACCTGTACAAATCGGCCTAGTAGCGGCATCCGAAACGAATGCATGGTAGGAAGTTTACAGAATTCAAGCTACGTACATCGTAAGGACAAGGTGAAGACCATTGGTGCCTAGAGTAAGAGAGTGAAAATCAGGGGACAAAGCACATAAGTCAACCCAACACTACTGTTCAACAGAATAACATGTGTCCTGAATAACAACACTGAGATGGAATCGGTCTTTGCTTATGAACATATTCCTGCGCACTTTCCCTTTTAAAGGTGGGGTGATGCGGAAGCCAACAAAGAGTTCTCTGGGTCTCCTGCTGAATTCGTTCTCTAAGCAATCCAACGTGCCAGAAATATTATCTTTGTTTAAGATGGTGGTCGCCTACAGCACCCTTAAGCATTATGGAGCTCATTTGACGGTGGTGTTCGATGGATATGGAAGTGCAACTTCGACAAAGGTAGCTGAGCAGAGACGAATAGCCCAAAGATGTACCTCTTTATTTGATGGTAATATATTATATGCCAACAAGCACAACCCAAAACAGCTTTCCTTGCCAACAGCAACAATAAGATGAGACTTATACAAACTCTACGTGACAAAATACGTACCGGTATCAAGCAGACAGAAGCGGATGCCACTAACCTGATTGTCTCTACAGCACAAGCAGTAGCAGAGTCAGAACAGGTGCCCGTTGTTGTCGTTGGTAAGGACACAGATTTACTGGTCATGCTAGTTGCTCCGGCAACCACTTCCACAGATATGCACATGCTATGCCGCGGAATCCTGTCACGGTCTTCAACATTCATGAAATTCAGCATGCCATAGAGGACACTAGAAATTGCCTGATGTTTCTTTAAGCTGTGACAGGGTGTGATACGGTCCCTGCAATCTACCGTCAGGGCAGTCGTAAAACTTTCAATATGGTCCACAAGAAACTTGACTATGGCTTGCTTGATACATTCGCAGTGGAAGCACCCATGACGAGGTAAAAAAAAAGCCGGGAAAGCCTTTATGGGGCCAGCAGTTCTTGATGACTACCGTCACACTGCATACAATTAAACGGGCAATTGGTCGCAGTTCTCTGAGTTCATCCTTTCAGTTAAAAAGTCTACTTCCAACTAGTGCTGCAGCAAAGCAACATCCATACCACACCTCTTACAGTCATTATGTATAAAAAGCTTTAGCGACCTTGGTACTAATGTGTCTACATTTTCAGTTCCATCTAATGTTGAGTACTCTTCACGGTTGCACACTGTCAGTCTGATATCGTTGAGGATGATGGAAGCAGCCATATGTGTATGTGGGTGTGTGTGTGAGTACTTTATGCATAAGAAGTACTTTTTGATTAAATGATTGTTGTACTTATATTTATTTCAATGGTGCTTTTCTAGTCTAGACATTGATTATATTTCATTACGTATCTACTTACAATGATATAAATTTGGAAATAATGGCCATTTTGGGTGCCATTTTGGATTTCGGGAAGAGCTAAAGTGGTTTATAGCTACTTGTGTGTTTCAAAATTTATCAACAAGTATTTAATTGAGTTCCTTATGCTTAAAAACATATATTTAGACATTTAAATGTTGTATTTGGGTTATCTAGTTGCAAAGTTAGAAGAAATACAGGAAATGGCAGCAATTTTGGGCGCCATTTTGGATTTCGAAAATGGCTAAAAGTGGTTTATAGCTACTTGTGTGTTTCAAAATTTATCAACATGTATTTTATTGAGTTCCTTATGCTAAAAAACATATATTTAGACATTTAAATTTTGTATTTGGGTTATCTAGTTGCAAAGTTATAAGAAATTCAGGAAATGGCGGCCATTTTGGACGCCATCTTGGATTACGGAAAACGCTCAAGGAGGATTTATGAGGACTTTTATTATGTTAATCTAGACATATTCCTGGACCTATCCTGAAAAAATCAGCTTGTTACCAAAAATGTCCATGTTAAAACTAATGCTCTTGGCCTATTTTGTTTTTTAATCAGATGGTGGGATCATGTCAAAATTTTCAATTGAAAGTTGAAATTGCAAATTTCTGTAGAACTTTGCGTAGTTAGTAATACGTGGATGACGTCACGGTTTCTCTTTATCAGGTGGGCTGTATATAATACAGAACACCTTATGTTTTCGTTAGAAAAAATTTCTTAATTCTCGCCACTTTTTTGTTAGCAGGATAACTTGAAAATGGCTCAATCAATTGCCTTGAAATTTGGCACACATATTTATTGGCATGAGGAAAGAGCACAGTAAGGTTTTCAACCTTGACCTTGACTGATAACGCTATCTAGGCGCCATTTTGTGAAAATCAACATATGATCATATCTTCATAACGGAAAGTTTTTTCTCATTCATATTTATCATGATCAAGGTCAATATCAGTCCGGTCAATTTCAGGTCCAAAAACGCGCGCGTACGCCATTATTAGCAATGGCATTTTATAAAGAGTCGCGCGCACGCGCATGCGCGCGCGTTTTCGTTTGTCACGGCCGAACGCAAAATAATTCCTCCCGGGTATTTTTTGACACAGTATTCCTCATATTTTTCCGAACAATTTGATACCATGTTTATCTCCTTACGACCATTATTAAGGGAATGAGCGTCCGTTCAAGATAAATGTCCGTGTGCGCGAACTCTTGTAATACATAGCATATATGGGCAACAACATGCCTATATAAAACCCTTATGGCTCTTTGGAATGCACGGGAACCCTCAATGTTTGTTCATATTCGGATAGAGTATGAGTGGGAGATGTGATTTCATGTCTCATTTGGCCACTAAATATATCGTGTCACCATCATATTGACCTTGGAACTCAAAATACGAATTTGCATATTATGACGTCAGCATATTTATGGAAAAATTGATTGTATCTCTGTAAATTTCAATTGAATCTCTTCCTAATGTTGATATCTTGTAGTTGAGGCGATTGTCTACAAGATCACTGCACATTATTTTTCATTTTGATGACGTCATCATAGTGAAAATTGCGATTAGAGCTAACTGGACAGATTTTCTTAATTTGCGTGTTAAGCCTATGGGAGGTGCCAATTTCGTTCAAATCATGGATCTACATGGCATTAATCTTTGAGCCCTATCTAGCTCATTTGTGCTCTATGTTCTCCTAAATTTTTGGATGTTATAGCTGAGACTATGGGCTATAAAAGTTGTGCCTTTTGTTTTTTAATCAGATGGTGGGATCATGTCAAAATTTTCAATTGAAAGTTGAAATTGCAAATTTCTGTAGAACTTTGCGTAGTTAGTAATACGTGGATGACGTCACGGTTTCTCTTTATCAGGTGGGCTGTATATAATACAGAACACCTTATGTTTTCGTTAGAAAAAATTTCTTAATTCTCGCCACTTTTTTGTTAGCAGGATAACTTGAAAATGGCTCAATCAATTGCCTTGAAATTTGGCACACATATTTATTGGCATGAGGAAAGAGCACAGTAAGGTTTTCAACCTTGACCTTGACTGATAACGCTATCTAGGCGCCATTTTGTGAAAATCAACATATGATCATATCTTCATAACGGAAAGTTTTTTCTCATTCATATTTATCATGATCAAGGTCAATATCAGTCCGGTCAATTTCAGGTCCAAAAACGCGCGCGTACGCCATTATTAGCAATGGCATTTTATAAAGAGTCGCGCGCACGCGCATGCGCGCGCGTTTTCGTTTGTCACGGCCGAACGCAAAATAATTCCTCCCGGGTATTTTTTGACACAGTATTCCTCATATTTTTCCGAACAATTTGATACCATGTTTATCTCCTTACGACCATTATTAAGGGAATGAGCGTCCGTTCAAGATAAATGTCCGTGTGCGCGAACTCTTGTAATACATAGCATATATGGGCAACAACATGCCTATATAAAACCCTTATGGCTCTTTGGAATGCACGGGAACCCTCAATGTTTGTTCATATTCGGATAGAGTATGAGTGGGAGATGTGATTTCATGTCTCATTTGGCCACTAAATATATCGTGTCACCATCATATTGACCTTGGAACTCAAAATACGAATTTGCATATTATGACGTCAGCATATTTATGGAAAAATTGATTGTATCTCTGTAAATTTCAATTGAATCTCTTCCTAATGTTGATATCTTGTAGTTGAGGCGATTGTCTACAAGATCACTGCACATTATTTTTCATTTTGATGACGTCATCATAGTGAAAATTGCGATTAGAGCTAACTGGACAGATTTTCTTAATTTGCGTGTTAAGCCTATGGGAGGTGCCAATTTCGTTCAAATCATGGATCTACATGGCATTAATCTTTGAGCCCTATCTAGCTCATTTGTGCTCTATGTTCTCCTAAATTTTTGGATGTTATAGCTGAGACTATGGGCTATAAAAGTTGTGCCTTTTGTTTTTTAATCAGATGGTGGGATCATGTCAAAATTTTCAATTGAAAGTTGAAATTGCAAATTTCTGTAGAACTTTGCGTAGTTAGTAATACGTGGATGACGTCACGGTTTCTCTTTATCAGGTGGGCTGTATATAATACAGAACACCTTATGTTTTCGTTAGAAAAAATTTCTTAATTCTCGCCACTTTTTTGTTAGCAGGATAACTTGAAAATGGCTCAATCAATTGCCTTGAAATTTGGCACACATATTTATTGGCATGAGGAAAGAGCACAGTAAGGTTTTCAACCTTGACCTTGACTGATAACGCTATCTAGGCGCCATTTTGTGAAAATCAACATATGATCATATCTTCATAACGGAAAGTTTTTTCTCATTCATATTTATCATGATCAAGGTCAATATCAGTCCGGTCAATTTCAGGTCCAAAAACGCGCGCGTACGCCATTATTAGCAATGGCATTTTATAAAGAGTCGCGCGCACGCGCATGCGCGCGCGTTTTCGTTTGTCACGGCCGAACGCAAAATAATTCCTCCCGGGTATTTTTTGACACAGTATTCCTCATATTTTTCCGAACAATTTGATACCATGTTTATCTCCTTACGACCATTATTAAGGGAATGAGCGTCCGTTCAAGATAAATGTCCGTGTGCGCGAACTCTTGTAATACATAGCATATATGGGCAACAACATGCCTATATAAAACCCTTATGGCTCTTTGGAATGCACGGGAACCCTCAATGTTTGTTCATATTCGGATAGAGTATGAGTGGGAGATGTGATTTCATGTCTCATTTGGCCACTAAATATATCGTGTCACCATCATATTGACCTTGGAACTCAAAATACGAATTTGCATATTATGACGTCAGCATATTTATGGAAAAATTGATTGTATCTCTGTAAATTTCAATTGAATCTCTTCCTAATGTTGATATCTTGTAGTTGAGGCGATTGTCTACAAGATCACTGCACATTATTTTTCATTTTGATGACGTCATCATAGTGAAAATTGCGATTAGAGCTAACTGGACAGATTTTCTTAATTTGCGTGTTAAGCCTATGGGAGGTGCCAATTTCGTTCAAATCATGGATCTACATGGCATTAATCTTTGAGCCCTATCTAGCTCATTTGTGCTCTATGTTCTCCTAAATTTTTGGATGTTATAGCTGAGACTATGGGCTATAAAAGTTGTGCCTTTTGTTTTTTAATCAGATGGTGGGATCATGTCAAAATTTTCAATTGAAAGTTGAAATTGCAAATTTCTGTAGAACTTTGCGTAGTTAGTAATACGTGGATGACGTCACGGTTTCTCTTTATCAGGTGGGCTGTATATAATACAGAACACCTTATGTTTTCGTTAGAAAAAATTTCTTAATTCTCGCCACTTTTTTGTTAGCAGGATAACTTGAAAATGGCTCAATCAATTGCCTTGAAATTTGGCACACATATTTATTGGCATGAGGAAAGAGCACAGTAAGGTTTTCAACCTTGACCTTGACTGATAACGCTATCTAGGCGCCATTTTGTGAAAATCAACATATGATCATATCTTCATAACGGAAAGTTTTTTCTCATTCATATTTATCATGATCAAGGTCAATATCAGTCCGGTCAATTTCAGGTCCAAAAACGCGCGCGTACGCCATTATTAGCAATGGCATTTTATAAAGAGTCGCGCGCACGCGCATGCGCGCGCGTTTTCGTTTGTCACGGCCGAACGCAAAATAATTCCTCCCGGGTATTTTTTGACACAGTATTCCTCATATTTTTCCGAACAATTTGATACCATGTTTATCTCCTTACGACCATTATTAAGGGAATGAGCGTCCGTTCAAGATAAATGTCCGTGTGCGCGAACTCTTGTAATACATAGCATATATGGGCAACAACATGCCTATATAAAACCCTTATGGCTCTTTGGAATGCACGGGAACCCTCAATGTTTGTTCATATTCGGATAGAGTATGAGTGGGAGATGTGATTTCATGTCTCATTTGGCCACTAAATATATCGTGTCACCATCATATTGACCTTGGAACTCAAAATACGAATTTGCATATTATGACGTCAGCATATTTATGGAAAAATTGATTGTATCTCTGTAAATTTCAATTGAATCTCTTCCTAATGTTGATATCTTGTAGTTGAGGCGATTGTCTACAAGATCACTGCACATTATTTTTCATTTTGATGACGTCATCATAGTGAAAATTGCGATTAGAGCTAACTGGACAGATTTTCTTAATTTGCGTGTTAAGCCTATGGGAGGTGCCAATTTCGTTCAAATCATGGATCTACATGGCATTAATCTTTGAGCCCTATCTAGCTCATTTGTGCTCTATGTTCTCCTAAATTTTTGGATGTTATAGCTGAGACTATGGGCTATAAAAGTTGTGCCTTTTGTTTTTTAATCAGATGGTGGGATCATGTCAAAATTTTCAATTGAAAGTTGAAATTGCAAATTTCTGTAGAACTTTGCGTAGTTAGTAATACGTGGATGACGTCACGGTTTCTCTTTATCAGGTGGGCTGTATATAATACAGAACACCTTATGTTTTCGTTAGAAAAAATTTCTTAATTCTCGCCACTTTTTTGTTAGCAGGATAACTTGAAAATGGCTCAATCAATTGCCTTGAAATTTGGCACACATATTTATTGGCATGAGGAAAGAGCACAGTAAGGTTTTCAACCTTGACCTTGACTGATAACGCTATCTAGGCGCCATTTTGTGAAAATCAACATATGATCATATCTTCATAACGGAAAGTTTTTTCTCATTCATATTTATCATGATCAAGGTCAATATCAGTCCGGTCAATTTCAGGTCCAAAAACGCGCGCGTACGCCATTATTAGCAATGGCATTTTATAAAGAGTCGCGCGCACGCGCATGCGCGCGCGTTTTCGTTTGTCACGGCCGAACGCAAAATAATTCCTCCCGGGTATTTTTTGACACAGTATTCCTCATATTTTTCCGAACAATTTGATACCATGTTTATCTCCTTACGACCATTATTAAGGGAATGAGCGTCCGTTCAAGATAAATGTCCGTGTGCGCGAACTCTTGTAATACATAGCATATATGGGCAACAACATGCCTATATAAAACCCTTATGGCTCTTTGGAATGCACGGGAACCCTCAATGTTTGTTCATATTCGGATAGAGTATGAGTGGGAGATGTGATTTCATGTCTCATTTGGCCACTAAATATATCGTGTCACCATCATATTGACCTTGGAACTCAAAATACGAATTTGCATATTATGACGTCAGCATATTTATGGAAAAATTGATTGTATCTCTGTAAATTTCAATTGAATCTCTTCCTAATGTTGATATCTTGTAGTTGAGGCGATTGTCTACAAGATCACTGCACATTATTTTTCATTTTGATGACGTCATCATAGTGAAAATTGCGATTAGAGCTAACTGGACAGATTTTCTTAATTTGCGTGTTAAGCCTATGGGAGGTGCCAATTTCGTTCAAATCATGGATCTACATGGCATTAATCTTTGAGCCCTATCTAGCTCATTTGTGCTCTATGTTCTCCTAAATTTTTGGATGTTATAGCTGAGACTATGGGCTATAAAAGTTGTGCCTTTTGTTTTTTAATCAGATGGTGGGATCATGTCAAAATTTTCAATTGAAAGTTGAAATTGCAAATTTCTGTAGAACTTTGCGTAGTTAGTAATACGTGGATGACGTCACGGTTTCTCTTTATCAGGTGGGCTGTATATAATACAGAACACCTTATGTTTTCGTTAGAAAAAATTTCTTAATTCTCGCCACTTTTTTGTTAGCAGGATAACTTGAAAATGGCTCAATCAATTGCCTTGAAATTTGGCACACATATTTATTGGCATGAGGAAAGAGCACAGTAAGGTTTTCAACCTTGACCTTGACTGATAACGCTATCTAGGCGCCATTTTGTGAAAATCAACATATGATCATATCTTCATAACGGAAAGTTTTTTCTCATTCATATTTATCATGATCAAGGTCAATATCAGTCCGGTCAATTTCAGGTCCAAAAACGCGCGCGTACGCCATTATTAGCAATGGCATTTTATAAAGAGTCGCGCGCACGCGCATGCGCGCGCGTTTTCGTTTGTCACGGCCGAACGCAAAATAATTCCTCCCGGGTATTTTTTGACACAGTATTCCTCATATTTTTCCGAACAATTTGATACCATGTTTATCTCCTTACGACCATTATTAAGGGAATGAGCGTCCGTTCAAGATAAATGTCCGTGTGCGCGAACTCTTGTAATACATAGCATATATGGGCAACAACATGCCTATATAAAACCCTTATGGCTCTTTGGAATGCACGGGAACCCTCAATGTTTGTTCATATTCGGATAGAGTATGAGTGGGAGATGTGATTTCATGTCTCATTTGGCCACTAAATATATCGTGTCACCATCATATTGACCTTGGAACTCAAAATACGAATTTGCATATTATGACGTCAGCATATTTATGGAAAAATTGATTGTATCTCTGTAAATTTCAATTGAATCTCTTCCTAATGTTGATATCTTGTAGTTGAGGCGATTGTCTACAAGATCACTGCACATTATTTTTCATTTTGATGACGTCATCATAGTGAAAATTGCGATTAGAGCTAACTGGACAGATTTTCTTAATTTGCGTGTTAAGCCTATGGGAGGTGCCAATTTCGTTCAAATCATGGATCTACATGACATTAATCTTTGAGCCCTATCTAGCTCATTTGTGCTCTATGTTCTCCTAAATTTTTGGATGTTATAGCTGAGACTATGGGCTATAAAAGTTGTGCCTTTTGTTTTTTAATCAGATGGTGGGATCATGTCAAAATTTTCAATTGAAAGTTGAAATTGCAAATTTCTGTAGAACTTTGCGTAGTTAGTAATACGTGGATGACGTCACGGTTTCTCTTTATCAGGTGGGCTGTATATAATACAGAACACCTTATGTTTTCGTTAGAAAAAATTTCTTAATTCTCGCCACTTTTTTGTTAGCAGGATAACTTGAAAATGGCTCAATCAATTGCCTTGAAATTTGGCACACATATTTATTGGCATGAGGAAAGAGCACAGTAAGGTTTTCAACCTTGACCTTGACTGATAACGCTATCTAGGCGCCATTTTGTGAAAATCAACATATGATCATATCTTCATAACGGAAAGTTTTTTCTCATTCATATTTATCATGATCAAGGTCAATATCAGTCCGGTCAATTTCAGGTCCAAAAACGCGCGCGTACGCCATTATTAGCAATGGCATTTTATAAAGAGTCGCGCGCACGCGCATGCGCGCGCGTTTTCGTTTGTCACGGCCGAACGCAAAATAATTCCTCCCGGGTATTTTTTGACACAGTATTCCTCATATTTTTCCGAACAATTTGATACCATGTTTATCTCCTTACGACCATTATTAAGGGAATGAGCGTCCGTTCAAGATAAATGTCCGTGTGCGCGAACTCTTGTAATACATAGCATATATGGGCAACAACATGCCTATATAAAACCCTTATGGCTCTTTGGAATGCACGGGAACCCTCAATGTTTGTTCATATTCGGATAGAGTATGAGTGGGAGATGTGATTTCATGTCTCATTTGGCCACTAAATATATCGTGTCACCATCATATTGACCTTGGAACTCAAAATACGAATTTGCATATTATGACGTCAGCATATTTATGGAAAAATTGATTGTATCTCTGTAAATTTCAATTGAATCTCTTCCTAATGTTGATATCTTGTAGTTGAGGCGATTGTCTACAAGATCACTGCACATTATTTTTCATTTTGATGACGTCATCATAGTGAAAATTGCGATTAGAGCTAACTGGACAGATTTTCTTAATTTGCGTGTTAAGCCTATGGGAGGTGCCAATTTCGTTCAAATCATGGATCTACATGGCATTAATCTTTGAGCCCTATCTAGCTCATTTGTGCTCTATGTTCTCCTAAATTTTTGGATGTTATAGCTGAGACTATGGGCTATAAAAGTTGTGCCTTTTGTTTTTTAATCAGATGGTGGGATCATGTCAAAATTTTCAATTGAAAGTTGAAATTGCAAATTTCTGTAGAACTTTGCGTAGTTAGTAATACGTGGATGACGTCACGGTTTCTCTTTATCAGGTGGGCTGTATATAATACAGAACACCTTATGTTTTCGTTAGAAAAAATTTCTTAATTCTCGCCACTTTTTTGTTAGCAGGATAACTTGAAAATGGCTCAATCAATTGCCTTGAAATTTGGCACACATATTTATTGGCATGAGGAAAGAGCACAGTAAGGTTTTCAACCTTGACCTTGACTGATAACGCTATCTAGGCGCCATTTTGTGAAAATCAACATATGATCATATCTTCATAACGGAAAGTTTTTTCTCATTCATATTTATCATGATCAAGGTCAATATCAGTCCGGTCAATTTCAGGTCCAAAAACGCGCGCGTACGCCATTATTAGCAATGGCATTTTATAAAGAGTCGCGCGCACGCGCATGCGCGCGCGTTTTCGTTTGTCACGGCCGAACGCAAAATAATTCCTCCCGGGTATTTTTTGACACAGTATTCCTCATATTTTTCCGAACAATTTGATACCATGTTTATCTCCTTACGACCATTATTAAGGGAATGAGCGTCCGTTCAAGATAAATGTCCGTGTGCGCGAACTCTTGTAATACATAGCATATATGGGCAACAACATGCCTATATAAAACCCTTATGGCTCTTTGGAATGCACGGGAACCCTCAATGTTTGTTCATATTCGGATAGAGTATGAGTGGGAGATGTGATTTCATGTCTCATTTGGCCACTAAATATATCGTGTCACCATCATATTGACCTTGGAACTCAAAATACGAATTTGCATATTATGACGTCAGCATATTTATGGAAAAATTGATTGTATCTCTGTAAATTTCAATTGAATCTCTTCCTAATGTTGATATCTTGTAGTTGAGGCGATTGTCTACAAGATCACTGCACATTATTTTTCATTTTGATGACGTCATCATAGTGAAAATTGCGATTAGAGCTAACTGGACAGATTTTCTTAATTTGCGTGTTAAGCCTATGGGAGGTGCCAATTTCGTTCAAATCATGGATCTACATGGCATTAATCTTTGAGCCCTATCTAGCTCATTTGTGCTCTATGTTCTCCTAAATTTTTGGATGTTATAGCTGAGACTATGGGCTATAAAAGTTGTGCCTTTTGTTTTTTAATCAGATGGTGGGATCATGTCAAAATTTTCAATTGAAAGTTGAAATTGCAAATTTCTGTAGAACTTTGCGTAGTTAGTAATACGTGGATGACGTCACGGTTTCTCTTTATCAGGTGGGCTGTATATAATACAGAACACCTTATGTTTTCGTTAGAAAAAATTTCTTAATTCTCGCCACTTTTTTGTTAGCAGGATAACTTGAAAATGGCTCAATCAATTGCCTTGAAATTTGGCACACATATTTATTGGCATGAGGAAAGAGCACAGTAAGGTTTTCAACCTTGACCTTGACTGATAACGCTATCTAGGCGCCATTTTGTGAAAATCAACATATGATCATATCTTCATAACGGAAAGTTTTTTCTCATTCATATTTATCATGATCAAGGTCAATATCAGTCCGGTCAATTTCAGGTCCAAAAACGCGCGCGTACGCCATTATTAGCAATGGCATTTTATAAAGAGTCGCGCGCACGCGCATGCGCGCGCGTTTTCGTTTGTCACGGCCGAACGCAAAATAATTCCTCCCGGGTATTTTTTGACACAGTATTCCTCATATTTTTCCGAACAATTTGATACCATGTTTATCTCCTTACGACCATTATTAAGGGAATGAGCGTCCGTTCAAGATAAATGTCCGTGTGCGCGAACTCTTGTAATACATAGCATATATGGGCAACAACATGCCTATATAAAACCCTTATGGCTCTTTGGAATGCACGGGAACCCTCAATGTTTGTTCATATTCGGATAGAGTATGAGTGGGAGATGTGATTTCATGTCTCATTTGGCCACTAAATATATCGTGTCACCATCATATTGACCTTGGAACTCAAAATACGAATTTGCATATTATGACGTCAGCATATTTATGGAAAAATTGATTGTATCTCTGTAAATTTCAATTGAATCTCTTCCTAATGTTGATATCTTGTAGTTGAGGCGATTGTCTACAAGATCACTGCACATTATTTTTCATTTTGATGACGTCATCATAGTGAAAATTGCGATTAGAGCTAACTGGACAGATTTTCTTAATTTGCGTGTTAAGCCTATGGGAGGTGCCAATTTCGTTCAAATCATGGATCTACATGGCATTAATCTTTGAGCCCTATCTAGCTCATTTGTGCTCTATGTTCTCCTAAATTTTTGGATGTTATAGCTGAGACTATGGGCTATAAAAGTTGTGCCTTTTGTTTTTTAATCAGATGGTGGGATCATGTCAAAATTTTCAATTGAAAGTTGAAATTGCAAATTTCTGTAGAACTTTGCGTAGTTAGTAATACGTGGATGACGTCACGGTTTCTCTTTATCAGGTGGGCTGTATATAATACAGAACACCTTATGTTTTCGTTAGAAAAAATTTCTTAATTCTCGCCACTTTTTTGTTAGCAGGATAACTTGAAAATGGCTCAATCAATTGCCTTGAAATTTGGCACACATATTTATTGGCATGAGGAAAGAGCACAGTAAGGTTTTCAACCTTGACCTTGACTGATAACGCTATCTAGGCGCCATTTTGTGAAAATCAACATATGATCATATCTTCATAACGGAAAGTTTTTTCTCATTCATATTTATCATGATCAAGGTCAATATCAGTCCGGTCAATTTCAGGTCCAAAAACGCGCGCGTACGCCATTATTAGCAATGGCATTTTATAAAGAGTCGCGCGCACGCGCATGCGCGCGCGTTTTCGTTTGTCACGGCCGAACGCAAAATAATTCCTCCCGGGTATTTTTTGACACAGTATTCCTCATATTTTTCCGAACAATTTGATACCATGTTTATCTCCTTACGACCATTATTAAGGGAATGAGCGTCCGTTCAAGATAAATGTCCGTGTGCGCGAACTCTTGTAATACATAGCATATATGGGCAACAACATGCCTATATAAAACCCTTATGGCTCTTTGGAATGCACGGGAACCCTCAATGTTTGTTCATATTCGGATAGAGTATGAGTGGGAGATGTGATTTCATGTCTCATTTGGCCACTAAATATATCGTGTCACCATCATATTGACCTTGGAACTCAAAATACGAATTTGCATATTATGACGTCAGCATATTTATGGAAAAATTGATTGTATCTCTGTAAATTTCAATTGAATCTCTTCCTAATGTTGATATCTTGTAGTTGAGGCGATTGTCTACAAGATCACTGCACATTATTTTTCATTTTGATGACGTCATCATAGTGAAAATTGCGATTAGAGCTAACTGGACAGATTTTCTTAATTTGCGTGTTAAGCCTATGGGAGGTGCCAATTTCGTTCAAATCATGGATCTACATGACATTAATCTTTGAGCCCTATCTAGCTCACTTGTGCTCTATGTTCTCCTAAATTTTTGGATGTTATAGCTGAGACTATGGGCTATAAAAGTTGTGCTTTTAGATTTTTGATCAGATGGTGGGATCTTGTTGAAATTTTTAATTGAATGTTAAATTCGCAAAATTCTCTAAATCAGAATTATGCATATGTCACGTATGTCCTTTTTGTGAAAATTAAACGTTAGCAGCTTCCTAGTATTCAAATTAAACAAGGAAACCCCTTTACTTTCTAGACTTTACTGTCAGACACTATTGAGTGACTGACCGACTTTTTTTCCTCTGGTAATAAAATACATAAAATGAGCTTAAAGGGTACATGAGCATTTGTCCACATCAATAACCCACTTCTTGTAATGGCCCAAAATAAACTGATTGAATCTATGCGCAGCACAATATAGGTAAAACATGACGGGTAGAGCATTTCATGGAAGAAGATGAAATTGTGAAAATGCATTCTTCGTTATGTCAATTAGGGTCGAAGGTGTATCTGCTTAGTGTATGAGGTCAATGGTCATATCTTGTCTCGATCTATCTTCTATAGATCCATAATGGTCAATATACTACACAGTTGAAACTTTTCATAAGGATAGAACTTAATAGAAAGAGCATTTTAGAAGATAATATAAAATCGTGAAAATACATTCTTCATTATTCAAAACAATAGCATACGTATGACCTAAATCGTCAAAGTGACACTTTCAAGTTATTATTATTCCCATTTATTATTCTGCCATTAATTTTTTCGCAGGATATCTCAAGAATGAATAAAGCCATTATCATGGAACTTGCAATGATGATTGATATTAGTATAACTTAGAGTTGTGTTACTTTTCAGTAACTCAAGATCATCGTGACGTCATCCAGGCGCTATTTTGTGGAAATCAACTTTTAATCATATCTTTATAACGAGTCATCAAAACTGAACCATATTTAAAACACAGAGATAGAGGGCGTTTTTCAAGATAACCACGGTTGTATGGAAAGTGTCCAGGAATATCTTCTTTTTTGCAAGGAAAAGACAAGTAATTTCGAATTTTGACATAATCACAGTGATAAAGATGGTGCATGGACGTGATTCAGGAAGAGAAAGGGAAGTCAGTAGAAAGGAAGGTGAGAAAAATGAGACAAATCTGAATGTGCATTCGGACCAGGCAGGCTCTAGTACTACAACAACGTACGCTAAGAGAACCACGCCCATCACTCCCGCCCAAAGGGAAGGAGAGAAGCCAGTGTACATCAGGCAACCATTATTAACAAGATGAGCGTAAATTCAAGATAAATGTCAGTGCGCGCGAGCTCTTTTAATACATAGCATATATGGGCAAAAACATGCTTATACAAAATCCGTTATAGCCCTTTGGAATGCACCGGGATCCTCAATTTTTTTTTCATATTTAGATAGAGTATGAGTCGGAAATATGATTCCATGTCTCATTTGGCCATTAAGTGTATCGTGACATCATCACAATGGCCTTGGAACTCAAAATACGAATTTGCATATTATGACGTCAGCATATTTATGTAAAATTGATTGTATCTCTGTAAATATTGATCAATTTTCTTCAAAATTTCGATATGTTGTAGCTAAGACAATTCTCTACAAGCGCGGTAATAACCATTTTTCATTTTGATGACGTCATCATAGTAAAAATTTTGATTAAAGGCCTCATGTCAAAAACTTCATAATTTGCGTGTTATGCCTATAGAAGGTGAATTTAGTTCACGTTATGAATCTACATGATATTGTCTTTTAAGAATTTGTAAGCAGTATGTCGCTTATTTTTGCTCTATTTTGTCTCAAGTTTTAGTTGACCAGCCCACCTATACTTGTTCCAAACAAGTATTATATGTCTAGTTATTATTTATTATTATTTATTTATTTTTCTTATTTTGAACCACTTTTTTGTTAACAAGATAACTTTGAAATGGTTCAACCAAATATCTTAAAATTTGGCACACATATGTATAGGCATATGGAAAAAACAAGGTAACGTTTTCAACCTTGACCTTGACTGATGACGTCATCTAGGCGCCATTTTGTGAATTTTTCTGAAAATCAACTCATGATCATATCTTCATAACCAAAAGGTATTTCTCATTCATATTTATCATGATCAAGGTCAATATCAGTCCGGTCATTTTCATGTCAAAAAACGCGCGCGTGCGCGTACGTCCGCGCGTCAGTGCGCGCGCAAAATTTTTAAATGCTCAAAATCGTCTCAAATTTTTTTTGCATACGTTTTAGGTCATTTTAAGCATTTTATAAAAAATCGCGCGTACGAGCATGCGCGCGCGTTTTCGCGCGTAACACCATTACAAAACATAGAATCGCCATTTTTTTTTCTTTCATGATATTTCTCATATTTTTTCAAGGAATTTGATACCATGTTTATCTCTTTATGACCATTATTAACAAGATGAGCGTCAATTCAAGATAAATGTCAGTGCGCGCGAGCTCTTTTAATACATAGCATATATGGGCAGAAACATGCCTATACAAAATCCATTGTAGCTCTTTGGAATGAACCGTGACCTTCAATTTTTTTTCATATTTAGATAGAGTATGAGTCGGAAATATGATTCCATGTCTCATTTGGCCATTAAGTGTATCGTGACATCATCACAATGGTCTTGGAACTCAAAATACGAATTTGCATATTATGAAGTCAGCATATTTATGTAAAATTGATTGTATTTCTGTAAATATTGGTCGATTTTCTTCCAAATTTCGATATGTTGTAGCTAAGACAATTCTCTACAAGCGCAGTAATAACTATTTTTCATTTTGATGACGTCATCATAGTAACAATTTTGATTAAAGGCCTCATGTCAAAAACTTCATAATTTGCGTGTTATGCCTATAGAAGGTGAATTTAGTTCACGTTATGAATCTACATGATATTGTTTGTTAAGAATTTGTAAGCAGTATGTCGCTTATTTTTGCTCTATTTTGTCTCAAATTTTAGTTGACCAGCCCACCTATACTTGTTCCAAACAAGTATTATATGTCTAGTTATTTATCAGGTGGGCTGTATCTAATACAGACCACCTTATAATGTTGTTAAAATTGCCTTTATTATTATTTATTTATTATCAGGTGGGCTGTATCTAATACAGACCACCTTATAATGTTGTTAAAATTGCCTTTATTATTATTTATTTATTATTTATTTTTCTTATTTTGACCCACTTTTTTGTTAACCAGATAACTTTGAAATGGTTCAATCAAATACCTTGAAATTTAGCACACATATGTATAGGCATATGGACAAAACGCGGTAAGGTTTTCAACCTTGACCTTGACTGATGACGTCATCTAGGCGCCATTTTGTAAAATTTTCTGAAAATCAACTCATGATCATATCTTCATAACCAAAAGTTATTTCTCATTCATATTTATCATGATGAAGGTCAATATCAGTCCGGTCAATTTCAGGTCAAAAAACGCGCACGTGCGCGTACGTCCGCGCGTCAGTGCGCGCGCAAAAATTCAAAATGCTCAAAATCGTCTTAAATTATTTTTGCATACGTTTCAGGTCATTTTAAGCATTTTATAAAAAATCGCGCACACGCGCATGCGCGCGCGTTTTCGCGCGTAACACCATTACACAACATAGAATCGCCATTTTTTTTCTTTCATGATATTTCACATATTTTACAAACAAATTGATTCCATCTTTATCTCTTTATAACTATTAATAACGGAATGAGCGTCCGCTTAACATAAATGTCCGTGCGCGCGACTCTTGTTATACACAACATACATGGGCAAAAACATGCCTATACAAAATCCATTATAGCTCTTTGGAAGGCACCGAGACCCTCAATTCTTTTTCATATTTTGATAGAGAATGAGTCGGAGATATGATTTCATGTCTCATTTGGCCATTAAGTGTATCGTGACATCATCTTAATGGCCTTGGAACTCAAAATACGAATTTGCATATTATGACTTAAGGATATTTATGTAAAATTGATTGTATCTCTGTATAAATATTGATCGATTTTCTTCAAAATTTCGATATGTTGTAGCTAAGACAGTTTTCTACAATCTCAGATTTAACCATTTTTCATTTTGATGACCTCATCATAGTGAGAATTTCGATTAAAGGCCTCATGTCAGAAATTTCATAATATGCGTGTTATGCCCATAGAAGGTGAATTTCGTTCACGTCATGAATCTACATGATATTGTTTTATAAGAATTTTAAAGCAGTATCTCGCTTCTTTTCTCTCTGTTTTGTCTCAAATTTTAGTTGACCAGCCCACCTATACTTGTTCCAAACAAGTATTACATGTCTAGTTTTTCTTATTTCGACCCACTTTTTGTTAGCAAAATAACTTTGAAATTGTTCAATCAAATGCTTTGAAATTTGGCATACATATGTATAGGCATATGGAAAAAACACAGTAAGGTTTTCAACCTTGACCTTGACTGATGACGTCATCTAGGCGCCATTTTGTGAAATTTTCTGAAAATAAACTCTTGATCATATCTTTATAACCAAAGGTTATTTCTCATTCATATTTATCATGATCAAGGTCAATATTAGTCCGGTCAATTTCAGGTAAAAAAACGCGCGCATGCGCGTACGTCCGCGCGTCAGTGCGCGCGCAAAATTTTAAAATGCTCAAAATCGTCTTAAATTTATTTTGCATACGTTTCAGGTCATTTTAAGCATTTTATAAAAAATCGCGCGTAAGAGCATGCGCGCGCGTTTTCGCGCGTAACACCATTACAAAACATAGAATCGCCATTTTTTTTTCTTTCATGATATTTCTCATATTTTTTCAAGGAATTTGATACCATGTTTATCTCTTTATGACCATTATTAACAAGATGAGCGTAAATTCAAGATAAATGTCAGTGCGCGCGAGCTCTTTTAATACATAGCATATATGGGCAAAAACATGCCTATACAAAATCCGTTATAGCCCTTTGGAATGCACCGGGATCCTCAATTTTTTTTCATATTTAGATAGAGTATGAGTCGGAAATATGATTCCATGTCTCATTTGGCCATTAAGTGTATCGTGACATCATCACAATGGCCTTGGAACTCAAAATACGAATTTGCATATTATGACGTCAGCATATTTATGTAAAATTGATTGTATCTCTGTAAATATTGATCAATTTTCTTCAAAATTTCGATATGTTGTAGCTAAGACAATTCTCTACAAGCGCAGTAATAACTATTTTTCATTTTGATGACGTCATCATAGTAAAAATTTTGATTAAAGGCCTCATGTCAAAAACTTCATAATTTGCGTGTTATGCCTATAGAAGGTGAATTTAGTTCACGTTATGAATCTACATGATATTGTTTTTTAAGAATTTGTAAGCAGTATGTCGCTTATTTTTGCTCTATTTTGTCTCAAATTTTAGTTGACCAGCCCACCTATACTTGTTCCAAACAAGTATTATATGTCTAGTTTATTTTTCTTATTTTGACCCACTTTTTTGTTAACCAGATAACTTTGAAATGGTTCAATCAAATACCTTGAAATTTAGCACACATATGTATAGGCATATGGACAAAACGCGGTAAGGTTTTCAACCTTGACCTTGACTGATGACGTCATCTAGGCGCCATTTTGTGAAATTTTCTGAAAATCAACTCATGATCATATCTTCATAACCAAAAGTTATTTCTCATTCATATTTATCATGATGAAGGTCAATATCAGTCCGGTCAATTTCAGGTCAAAAAACGCGCACATGCGCGTACGTCCGCGCGTCAGTGCGCGCGCAAAAATTCAAAATGCTCAAAATCGTCTCAAATTTATTTTGCATACGTTTCAGGTCATTTTAAGCATTTTATAAAAAATCGCGCGTACGAGCATGCGCGCGCGTTTTCGCGCGTAACACCATTACATAACATAGAATTACCATTTTTTTTCTTTTATTATATTTTTCATATTTTTTCGAGCAATTTGAACCATGTATATCTCTTTATGACCATTAATAACAAGATGAGCGTCAATTCAAGATAAATGTCTGTGCGCGCGAGCTCTTTTAATACATAGCATATATGGGCAAAAACATGCCTATACAAAATCCGTTATAGCTCTTTGGAATGCACCGGAATCCTCAATTTGTTTTCATATTTAGATAGAGTATGAGTCGGAAATATGATTCCATGTCTCATTTGGCCATTAAGTGTATCGTGACATCATCACAATGGCCTTGGAACTCAAAATACGAATTTGCATATTATGACGTCAGCATATTTATGTAAAATTTATTTTATCTCTGTAAATGTTGATCAATTTTCTTCAAAATTTCGATATGTTGTAGCTAAGACAATTTTCTACAAGCGCAGTAATAACCATTTTTCATTTTGATGACGTCATCATAGTGAAAATTTTGGTTAAAGGCCTCATGTCAAAAACTTCATAATTTGCGTGTTATGCCTATAGAAGGTGAATTTAGTTCACGTTATGAATCTACATGATATTGTCTTTTAAGAATTTGTAAGCAGTATGTCGCTTATTTTTGCTCTATTTTGTCTCAAATTTTAGTTGACCAGCCCACCTATACTTGTTCCAAACAAGTATTATATGTCTAGTTTATTTTTCTTATTTTGAACCACTTTTTTGTTAACAAGATAACTTTGAAATGGTTCAACCAAATATCTTAAAATTTGGCACACATATGTATAGGCATATGGACAAAACAAGGTAACGTTTTCAACCTTGACCTTGACTGATGACGTCATCTAGGCGCCATTTTGTGAATTTTTCTGAAAATCAACTCATGATCATATCTTCATAACCAAAAGGTATTTCTCATTCATATTTATCATGATCAAGGTCAATATCAGTCCGGTCATTTTCATGTCAAAAAACGCGCGCGTGCGCGTACATCCGCGCGTCAGTGCGCGCGCAAAATTTTTAAATGCTCAAAATCGTCTCAAATTTATTTTGCATAAGTTTCAGGTCATTTTAAGCATTTCATAAAAATTCGCGCGTACGAGCATGCGCGTGCGTTTTCGCGCGTAACACCATTACAAAACATAGAATCGCCATTTTTTTTTCCTTTCATGATATTTCTCATATTTTTCAAGGAATTTGATACCATGTTTATCTCTTTATGACCATTATTAACAAGATGAGCGTAAATTCAAGATAAATGTCAGTGCGCGCGAGCTCTTTTAATACATAGCATATATGGGCAAAAACATGCCTATACAAAATCCGTTATAGCTCTTTGGAATGCACCGGGATTCTCATTTTTTTTTCATATTTAGATAGAGTATGAGTCGGAAATATGATTCCATGTCTCATTTGGCCATTAAGTGTATCGTGACATCATCACAATGGCCTTGGAACTCAAAATACGAATTTGCATATTATGACGTCAGCATATTTATGTAAAATTGATTGTATCTCTGTAAATATTGATCAATTTTCTTCAAAATTTCGATATGTTGTAGCTAAGACAATTCTCTACAAGCGCAGTGATAACCATTTTTCATTTTGATGACGTCATCATAGTGAAAATTTTGATTAAAGGCCTCATGTCAAAAACTTCATAATTTGCGTGTTATGCCTATAGAAGGTGAATTTAGTTCACGTTATGAATCTACATGATAATGTCTTTTAAGAATTTGTAAGCAGTATGTCGCTTATTTTTGCTCTATTTTGTCTCAAATGTTAGTTGACCAGCCCACCTATACTTGTTCGAAACAAGTATTATATGTCTAGTCAGGTGGGCTGTATCTAATACAGACCACCTTATATTTTTGTTAAAATCGCCTTTATCAGGTGGGCTGTATCTAATACAGACCACCTTATATTTTTGTTAAAATCGCCTTTATTATTTATTCTTTATTATTTATTTTTCTTATTTCGACCCACTTTTTTGTTAGCAAAATAACTTTGAAATGGTTCAATCAAATGCTTTGATATTTGGCACACATATGTATAGCCATATGGACAAAACACAGTAAGGTTTTCAACCTTGACCTTGACTGATGACGTCATCTAGGCGCCATTTTGTGAAATTTTCTGAAAATAAACTCATGATCATATCTTCCTAACCAAAAGGTATTTCTCATTCATATTTTTCATGATCAAGGTCAATATCAGTCCAGTCAATTTCAAGTCAAAAAACGCGCGCGTGCGCGTACGTCCGCGCGTCAATGCGCGCGCAAAATTTTTAAATGCTCAAAATCGTCTCAAATTTATTTTGCATACGTTTCAGGTAATTTTAAGCATTTTATAAAAAATCGCGCGTACGAGCATGCGCGCGCGTTTTCGCGCGTAACACCATTAAAAAACATAGAATCGCCATTTTTTTTTCTTTCATGATATTTCTCATATTTTTTCAAGGAATTTGATTCCATGTTTATCTCTTTATGGCCATTATTAACAAGATGAGCGTAAATTCAAGATAAATGTCAGTGCGCGCGAGGTCTTTTAATAAATAGCATATATGGGCAAAATCATGCCTATACAAAATCCGTTATAGCTCTTTGGAATGCACCGGAATCCTCAATTTGTTTTCATATTTAGATAGAGTATGAGTCGGAAATATGTTTTCATGTCTCATATGGCATTAAGTGTATCGTGACATCATCACAATGGCCTTGGAACTCAAAATACGAATTTGCATATTATGACGTCAGCATATTTATGTAAAATTTATTGTATCTCTGTAAATATTGATCAATTTTCTTCAAAATTTCGATATGATGTAGCTTAGACAATTCTCTACAAGCGCAGTAATAACCATTTTTCATTTTGATGACGTCATCATAGTGAAAATTTTGGTTAAAGGCCTCATCTCAAAAACTTCATAATTTGCGTGTTATGCCTATAGAAGGTGAATTTAGTTCACGTTATGAATCTACATGATATTGTCTTTTAAGAATTTGTAAGCAGTATGTCGCTTATTTTTGCTCTATTTTGTCTCAAATTTTAGTTGACCAGCCCACCTATACTTGTTCCAAACAAGTATTATATGTCTAGTCAGGTGGGCTGTATCTAATACAGACCACCTTATATTTTTGTTAAAATTGCCTTTATTATTATTATTTATTTATTTTTCATATTTTGACCCACTTTTTTGTTAGCAAAATTACTTTAAAATGGTTCAATCAAATGCTTTGAAATTTGGCACACATATGTATAGGCATATGGAGAAAACACAGTAAGGTTTTCAACCTTGACCTTGACTGATGACGTCATCTAGGCGCCATTTTGTGAAATTTTCTGAAAATCAACTCTTGATCATATCTTCATAACCAAAAGGTATTTCTCATTCATATTTATTATGATCAAGGTCAATATCAGTCCAGTCAATTTCAGGTCAAAAAAAGCGCGCGTGCGCGTACGTCTGCGCGTCAGTGCGCGCCCAAAATTTTTAAATGCTCAAAATCGTCTCAAATTTATTTTGCATACGTTTCAGGTCATTTTAAGCATTTTATAAAAAATCGCGCGTACGAGCATGCGCGCGCGTTTTCGCGCGTAACACCATTAAAAAACATAGAATCGCCATTTTTTTTTCTTTCATGATATTTCTCATATTTTTTCAAGGAATTTGATTCCATGTTTATCTCTTTATGACCATTATTAACAAGATGAGCGTAAATTCAAGATAAATGTCAGTGCGCGCGAGGTCTTTTAATACATAGCATATATGGGCAAAAACATGCCTATACAAAATCCGTTATAGCTCTTTGGAATGCACCGGGATCCTCAATTTTTGTTCATATTAAGATAGAGTATGGGTCGGAAATATGATTCCATGTCTCATTTGGCCATTGAGTGTATCGTGACATCATCACAATGGCCTTGGAACTCAAAATACGAATTTGCATATTATGACGTCAGCATATTTATGTAAAATTGATTGTATCTCTGTAAATATTGATCAATTTTCTTCAAAATTTCGATATGTTGTAGCTAAGACAATTCTCTACAAGCGCAGTAATAACCATTTTTCATTTTGATGACGTCATCATAGTGAAAATTTTGATTAAAGGCCTCATGTCAAAAACTTCATAATTTGCGTGTTATGCCTATAGAAGGTGAATTTAGTTCACGTTATGAATCTACATGATATTGTCTTTTAAGAATTTGTAAGCAGTATGTCGCTTATTTTTGCTCTATTTTGTCTCAAATGTTAGTTGACCAGCCCACCTATACTTGTTCCAAACAAGTATTATATGTCTAGTCAGGTGGGCTGTATCTAATACAGACCACCTTATATTTTTGTTAAAATCGCCTTTATTATTTATTTATTATTTATTTATTTTTCTTATTTCGACCCACTTTTTGTTAGCAAGATAACTTTGAAATAATTCAATCAAATGCTTTGAAATTTGGCACACATATGTATAGGCATATGGACAAAAACCTGGTAAGGTTTTCAACCTTGACCTTGACTGATGACGTCATCTAGGCGCCATTTTGTGAAATTTTCTGAAAATCAACTCTTGATCATATCTTCATAACCAAAAGATATTTCTCATTCATATTTATTATGATTAAGGTCAATATCACTCCAGTCAATTTCAGGTCAAAAAACGCGCGCGTGCGCGTACGTCCGTGCGTCATTGCGCGCGCAAATTTTTTAAATGCTCAAAATCGTCTCAAATTTATTTTGCATATGTTTCAGGTCATTTAAAGCATTTTATAAAAAATCGCGCACACGCGCATGCGCGCGCGTTTTCGCGCGTAACACCATAAAAAAACATAGAATCGCCATTTTTTTTCTATCATGATATTTCTCATATTTCTTCGAGGAATTTGATACCATGTTTATCTCTTTATGACCATTAATAACAAGATGAGCGTCAATTCAAGATAAATGTCCGTGCGCACGAGCTCTTTTAATACATAACATATATGGGCAAAAACATGCCTATACAAAATCCATTATAGCTCTTTGGAATGAACCGTGACCTTCAATTTTTTTCATATTTAGATAGAGTATGAGTTGGAGATATGATTCCTTGTCTCATTTGGCCATTAAGTGTATCGTGACATCATCATAATGGCCTTGGAACTCAAAAAACGAATTTGCATATTATGACGTCAGCATATTTATGGAAATTGATTGTATCTCTGTAAATATTGATCGATTTTCTATCAAATTTTGATATGTTGTAGCTAAGACAATTCTCTACAAGCTTAATTGCTACTATTTTTCATTTTGATCACGTCATCATAGTGAAAATTATGATTAAAGGGCACATATCAGAAATTTCTTAAGTTGCGTGTTATGCCTATGGAAGGTGAATTTCGTTCACATCATTAATCTACATGACGTTGTTTTTTGAGCAGTATCTCGCTTATTTTTTGCTCTATTTTGTCTCAAATTTTAGTTGACCAGCCCACCTATACTTGTTCCAAACAAGTATTATATGTCTAGTTTATTATCAGGTGGGCTGTATCTAATACAGACCACCTTATATTTTTGTTAAAATCGCCTTTATTATTTATTATTTATCAGGTGGGCTGTATCTAATACAGACCACCTTATATTTTTGTTAAAATCGCCTTTATTATTTATTATTTATTTTTCTTATTTCGACCCACTTTTTGTTAGCAAGATATCTTTGAAATTATTCAATCAAATGCTTTAAAATTTGGCACACATATGTATAGGCATATGGACAAAACACAGTAAGGTTTTCAACCTTGACCTTGACTGATGACGTCATCTAGGAGCCATTTTGTGAAATTTTCTGAAAATAAACTCTTGATCATATCTTCATAACCAAAAGTGATTTTTCAATCATATTTATCATGATTAAGGTCAATATCAGTCCGGTCAATTTCAGGTCAAAAAACGCGCACGTGCGCGTACGTCCGCGCGTCAATGCGCGCGCAAAATTTTTAAATGCTCAAAATCGTCTTAAATTTATTTTGCATACGTTTCAGGTCATTTTAAGCATTTTATAAAAAATCGCGCGTACGAGCATGCGCGCGCGTTTTCGCGCGTAACACCATTAAAAAACATAGAATCGCCATTTTTTTTTCTTTCATGATATTTCTCATATTTTTTCAAGGAATTTGATTCCATGTTTATCTCTTTATGACCATTATTAACAAGATGAGCGTAAATTCAAGATAAATGTCAGTGCGCGCGAGGTCTTTTAATACATAGCATATATGGGCAAAAACATGCCTATACAAAATCCGTTATAGCTCTTTGGAATGCACCGGGATCCTCAATTTGTTTTTATATTAAGATAGAGTATGAGTCGGAAATATGATTCCATGTCTCATTTGGCCATTAAGTGTATCGTGACATCATCACAATGGCCTTGGAACTCAAAATACGAATTTGCATATTATGACGTCAGCATATTTATGTAAAATTGATTGTATCTCTGTAAATATTGATCATTTTTCTTCAAAATTTTGATATGTTGTAGCTAAGACAATTCTCTACAAGCGCAGTAATAACCATTTTTCATTTTGATGACGTCATTCAAGTGAAAATTTTGATTAAAGGCCTCATGTCAAAAACTTCATAATTTGCGTGTTATGCCTATAGAAGGTGAATTTAGTTCACGTTATGAATCTACATGATATTGTTTTTTAAGAATTTGTAAGCAGTATGTCGCTTATTTTTGCTCTATTTTGTCTCAAATTTTAGTTGACCAGCCCACCTATACTTGTTCCAAACAAGTATTATATGTCTAGTTTATTTTTCTTATTTCGACCCACTTTTTTGTGTGCAAGATAATTTGAAAATGGCTCAATCAAATATCTTAAAATTTGGTACACATATGTATAGGCATATGAACAAGGCACAGCAAAGTTTTCAACCTTGACCTTGATTGATGACGTCATCTAGGCGCCATTTTGTGAAATTTTCTGAAAATAAACTCATGATCATATCTTCATAACCAAAAGGTATTTCTCATTCATATTTATTATGATTAAGGTCAATATCAGTCCAGTCAATTTCAGGTCAAAAAACGCGCGCGTGCGCGTACGTCCGCGCGTCCGTGCGCGCGCAAAATTTTTAAATGCTCAAAATCGTCTCAAATTTTTTTTGCATACGTTTCAGGTCATTTTAAGCATTTTATAAAAAATCGCGCGTATGAGCATGCGCGCACGTTTTCGCGCGTAACACCATTAAAAAACATAGAATCGCCATTTTTTTTTCTTTCATGATATTTCTCATATTTTTTCAAGGAATTTGATTCCATGTTTATCTCTTTATGACCATTATTAACAAGATGAGCGTAAATTCAAGATAAATGTCAGTGCGCGCGAGGTCTTTTAATACATAGCATATATGGGCAAAAACATGCCTATACAAAATCCGTTATAGCTCTTTGGAATGCACCGGGATCCTCAATTTTTTTCATATTAAGATAGAGTATGAGTCGGAAATATGATTCCATGTCTCATTTGGCCATTAAGTGTATCGTGACATCATCACAATGGCCTTGGAACTCAAAATACGAATTTGCATATTATGACGTCAGCATATTTATGTAAAATTGATTGTATCTCTGTAAATATTGATCAATTTTCTTCAAAATTTCGATATGTTGTAGCTAAGACAATTCTCTACAAGTGCAGTATCAATCATTTTTCATTTCGATGACGTCATCATAGTGAAAATTTTGATTAAAGGCCTCATGTCAAAAACTTCATAATTTGCGTGTTATGCCTATAGAAGGTGAATTTAGTTCACGTTATGAATCTACATGATATTGTCTTTTAAGAATTTGTAAGCAGTATGTCGCTTATTTTTGCTCTATTTTGTCTCAAATGTTAGTTGACCAGCCCACCTATACTTGTTCCAAACAAGTATTATATGTCTAGTTTATTATTTATTTTTCTTATTTCGACCCACTTTTTGTTAGCAAAATAACTTGAAAATGGCTAAATCAAATAACTTGAAATTTGGCACACATATGTATAGGCATATAGAGAAATCACAATAACGTTTTCAACCTTGACCTTGACTGATGACGTCATCTAGGCGCCATTTTGTGAAATTTTCTGAAAATCAACTCTTGTTCATATCTTCATAACCAAAAGTAATTTCTCATTCATATTTACCATGATCAAGGTCAATATCCGTCCGGTCAATTTCAGGTCAAAAAACGCGCGCGTGCGCGTACGTCCGCGCGTCAATGCGCGCGCAAAAATGTTAAATGCTCAAAATTGTCTCAAATTTTTTTTGCATACGTTTCAGGTCATTTTAAGCATTTTATAACAAATCGCGCGTACGAGCATGCGCGCGCGTTTTCGCGCGTAACACCATTACAAAACATAGAATCGCCATTTTTTTTTCTTTCATGATATTTCTCATATTTTTTCAAGGAATTTGATACCATGTTTATCTCTTTATGACCATTATGAACAAGATGAGCGTAAATTCAAGATAAATGTCAGTGCGCGCGAGGTCTTTTAATACATAGCATATATGGGCAAAAACATGCCTATACAAAATCCGTTATAGCTCTTTGGAATGAACCGTGACCTTCAATTTTTTTTCATATTTAGATAGAGTATGAGTTGGAGATATGATTTCATATCTCATTTGGCCATTAAGTGTATCGTGACATCATCACAATGGCCTTGGAACTCAAAACACGAATTTGCATATTATGACGTCAGCATATTTATGTAAAATTTATTGTATCTCTGTAAATATTGATCAATTTTCTTCAACATTTCGATATGTTGTAGCTAAGACAATTCTCTACAAGCGCAGTAATAACCATTTTTCATTTTGATGACGTCATCATAGTGAAAATTTTGATTAAATGCCTCATGTCAAAAACTTCATAATTTGCGTGTTATGCCTATAGAAGGTGAATTTAGTTCACGTTATGAATCTACATGATATTGTTTTTTAAGAATTTGTAAGCAGTATGTCGCTTATTTTTGCTCTATTTTGTCTCAAATTTTAGTTGACCAGCCCACCTATACTTGTTCCAAACAAGTATTATATGTCTAGTTTATTTTTCTTATTTTGAACCACTTTTTTGTTAGCAAGATAACTTGACAATGGCTCAATCAAATAACTTGAAATTTGGCACACATATGTATAGGCATATGAACAAAGCAAGGTAAGGTTTTCAACCTTGACCTTGACTGATGACGTCATCTAGGCGCCATTTTGTGAAATTTTCTGAAAATAAACTCTTGATCATATCTTTATAACCAAAGATTATTTCTCATTCATATTTATCATGATCAAGGTCAATATCAGTCCGGTCAATTTCAGGTAAAAAAACGCGCGCATGCGCGTACGTCCGCGCGTCAGTGCGCGCGCAAAATTTTTAAATGCTCAAAATCGTCTCAAATTTATTTTGCATACGTTTCAGGTCATTTTAAGCATTTTATAAAAAATCGCGCGTACGAGCATGCGCGCGCGTTTTCGCGCGTAACACCATTACAAAACATAGAATCGCCATTTTTTTTTCTTTCATGATATTTCTCATATTTTTTCAAGGAATTTGATACCATGTTTATCTCTTTATGACCATTATTAACAAGATGAGCGTAAATTCAAGATAAATGTCAGTGCGCGCGAGCTCTTTTAATACATAGCATATATGGGCAAAAACATGCCAATACAAAATCCGTTATAGCCCTTTGGAATGCACCGGGATCCTCAATTTTTTTTCATATTTAGATAGAGTATGAGTCGGAAATATGATTCCATGTCTCATTTGGCCATTAAGTGTATCGTGACATCATCACAATGGCCTTGGAACTCAAAATACGAATTTGCATATTATGACGTCAGCATATTTATGTAAATTTGATTGTATCTCTGTAAATATTGATCAATTTTCTTCAAAATTTCGATATGTTGTAGCTAAGACAATTCTCTACAAGCGCAGTACTAACTATTTTTCATTTTGATGACGTCATCATAGTAAAAATTTTGATTAAAGGCCTCATGTCAAAAACTTCATAATTTGCGTGTTATGCCTATAGAAGGTGAATTTAGTTCACGTTATGAATCTACATGATATTGTTTTTTAAGAATTTGTAAGCAGTATGTCGCTTATTTTTGCTCTATTTTGTCTCAAATTTTAGTTGACCAGCCCACCTATACTTGTTCCAAACAAGTATTATATGTCTAGTTTATTATCAGGTGGGCTGTATCTAATACAGACCACCTTATATTTTTGTTAAAATTGCCTTTATTATTTATTTATTATTATTTATCAGGTGGGCTGTATCTAATACAGACCACCTTATATTTTTGTTAAAATTGCCTTTATTATTATTTATTTATTATTATTTATTTATTTTTCTTATTTCGACCCTCTTTTTTGTTAGCAAGATAACTTTTAAATGGTTCAATCAAATAACTTGAAATTTGGCACAAATATGTGTAGGCATATATAGATATTAAAATAACGTTTTCAACCTTGACCTTGACTGATTACGTCATCTAGGCGCCATTTTGTGAATTTTAACTTATGATCATATCTTCATAATGGAAAGTAATTTTTTATTCATATTTTGCAAGATCAAGGTCAATATTAGTCCGGTCAATTTCAGGTCAAAAAACGCGCGCGTGCGCGTACGTCCGCGCGTCAATGCGCGCGCAAAATTTTTAAATGCTCAAAATCGTCTCAAATTTATTTTGCATACGTTTCAGGTCATTTTAAGCATTTTATAAAAAATCGCGCGTACGAGCATGCGCGCGCGTTTTCGCGCGTAACACCATTAAAAAACATAGAATCGCCATTTTTTTTTCTTTCATGATATTTCTCATATTTTTTCAAGGAATTTGATTTCATGTTTATCTCTTTATGACCATTATTAACAAGATAAGCGTAAATTCAAGATAAATGTCAGTGCGCGCGAGGTCTTTTAATACATAGCATATATGGGCAAAAACATGCCTATACAAAATCCGTTATAGCTCTTTGGAATGCACCGGGATCCTCAATTTTGTTCATATTAAGATAGAGTATGAGTCGGAAATATGATTCCATGTCTCATTTGGCCATTAAGTGTATCGTGACATCATCACAATGGCCTTGGAACTCAAAATACGAATTTGCATATTATGACGTCAGCATATTTATGTAAAATTGATTGTATCTCTGTAAATATTGATCAATTTTCTTCAAAATTTCGATATGTTGTAGCTAAGACAATTCTCTACAAGCGCAGTTATAACCATTTTTCATTTTGATGACGTCATCATAGTGAAAATTTTGATTAAAAGCTTCATGTCAAAAACTTCATAATTTGCGTGTTATGCCTATAGAAGTTGAATTTAGTTCACGTTATGAATCTACATGATATTGTCTTTTAAGAATTTGTAAGCAGTATGTCGCTTATTTTTGCTCTATTTTGTCTCAAATGTTAGTTGACCAGCCCACCTATACTTGTTCCAAACAAGTATTATATGTCTAGTTTATTTTTCTTATTTCGACCCACTTTTTTGTTAGCAAGATAACTTTGAAATGGTTCAATCAAATGCTTTGAAATTTGGCACACATATGTATAGGCATATAACAAAATCAAAATAACCTTTTCAACCTTGACCTTGACTGATGACGTCATCTAGGCGCCATTTTGTGAAAATTGACTCATGATCATATCTTCATAACCAAAAGGCATTTCTCATTCATATTTGGCATGATCAAGGTCAATATCTGTCCGGTCAATTTCAGGTAAAAAAACGCGCGCGTGCGCGTACGTCCGCGCATCAGTGCGCGCGCAAAATTTCAAAATGCTCAAAATCGTCTCAAATTTATTTTGCATACGTTTCAGGTCATTCTAAGCATTTTATAAAAAATCGCGCGTACGAGCATGCGCGCGCGTTTTCGCGCGTAACACCATTAAAAAACATAGAATCGCCATTTTTTTTTCTTTCATGATATTTCTCATATTTTTTCAAGGAATTTGATTCCATGTTTATCTCTTTATGACCATTATTAACAAGATGAGCGTAAATTCAAGATAAATGTCAGTGCGCGCGAGATCTTTTAATACATAGCATATATGGGCAAAAACATGCCTATACAAAATCCGTTATAGCTCTTTGGAATGCACCGGGATCCTCAATTTTTTTTCATATTAAGATAGAGTATGAGTCGGAAATATGATTCCATGTCTCATTTGGCCATTAAGTGTATCGTGACATCATCACAATGGCCTTGGAACTCAAAATACGAATTTGCATATTATGACGTCAGCATATTTATGTAAAATTGATTGTATCTCTGTAAATATTGATCAATTTTCTTCAAAATTTCAATATGTTGTAGCTAAGACAATTCTCTACAAGCGCAGTAATAACCATTTTTCATTTTGATGACGTCATCATAGTGAACATTTTGATTAAAGGCCTCATGTCAAAAACTTCATAATTTGCGTGTTATGCCTATAGAAGGTGAATTTAGTTCACGTTATGAATCTACATGATATTGTTTTTTAAGAATATGTAAGCAGTATGTCGCTTTTTTTTGCTCTATTTTGTCTCAAATTTTAGTTGACCAGCCCACCTATACTTGTTCCAAACAAGTATTATATGTCTAGTTATTTATTTATTTTTCTTAATTATACCCACTTTTTTGTTAACAAGATAACTTGAAAATGGCTCAATTAAATGCCTTGAAATTTGGCACACATATGTATAGGCATATGAACAACACAAAGTAATGTTTTCAACCTTGACCTTGACTGATGACGTCATCTAGGCGCCATTTTGTGAAATTTTCTGAAAATTTACTCATGGTCATATTTTCATAACGGTAAATCATTTCTCATTCATATTTATCATGATCAAGGTCAATATCAGTCCGGTCAATTTCATGTCAAAAAACGCGCGCGTGCGCGTACGTCCGCGCGTCAGTGCGCGCGCAAAATTTTATAATGCTGAAAATCTTCTCAAATTTATTTTGCATACGTTTAAGGCCATTTTAAGCATTTTATAAAAAATCGCGCACACGCACATGCGCGCGCGTTTTCGCGCGCAAAACTATTATACAACATAGAATCGCCATTTTTTTTCTTCCATGATATTTCCCATATTTTTACAAACAAATTGATACCATGTTTATCTCTTTATGACTATTATTAAGGGAATGAGCGTTCGCTTAACATAAATGTCCGTGCGCGCGAGCTCTTGTAATACATAACATACATGGGCAAAAACATGCCTATACACAATCCATTATAGCTCTTTGGGATGCACCTGGACCCCAATTCTGTTTTAATATTTGAAAAGAGTATGAGTCAGAGATATGATTTCATGTCTCATTTGGCCATTAAGTGTATCGTGACATCATCTTAATGGCCTAGGAACTCAAAATACGAATTTGCATATTATGACATCAGCATATTTATGGAAAATTGATTGTATCTCTGTATATATTGATTGATTTTCTTTAAAATTTCAATATGTTGTAGCTAAGATATTTTTCTACAAGTTCAATAATAACCCTTTTTCATTTTGATGACGTCATCAGAGTGAAAATTTTGATTAAAGGCCTCATGTCAGAAATTTCATAATTTGCGTGTTATGACTATTAAAGGTGAATTTCGTTCACGTAATGAATCTACATGATAGTGTTTTTTAAGAATTTTCAAGCAATATCTCGCTTAACTTTGCTCTATTTTGTTTTCAAATTTAAGTTGACCAGCCCACCTATACTTGTTCCAAACAAGTATTATGTCTAGTTTAAATCTAATTTCCTGATTTCTAAATCAGATGTAAATTAGGTCGGAATGTCATTTGTCCTAATTACAGTTATCAAAATTTGATAACTCAATATTGAATGGATAATTTACGGACTTACTTTTATGAGTTATCCAATTTGTATCTCCGAACCGCGAAGCAGTACGTTCATGCATTCGAAATATTACCCGGCGGCCGATATATTTCCGGGTCCACCTACCAAAACATAGCCAATGGCCAATCAGAGCACTTGTTTCGTGGGAGTTCGTTGCAAGCCGGGCTTACTCGGTTACTCGTACGTAGCTACGGTAGCTATTGGACGTTCGAAAAGAAAAAATGAATACTCATCAACTAAAACCAAGACGGATAATGTTGACGACGAGACTTTCTCGGATTAATCATTAATTTAGGATCTAAATGAGCAAGCTATCGTAAGTCAAATAAGCTATATATATGTTATTTTTAATTAGACTCTAATTATTGTCACTATTGCAGCATGTATGAGGATGTAAAGAGTGAAAATCTCGTAGCATATCTCATTCATCGCGGTCCTGCCGAACCGAACCATTTGTTCCGTACAGTCCCTCACAGAAAGAGGTCCCCAGACTTCAGTCTCTATAATCGGAGGTCTAGTGGAGCCAGACGTAGTCTCAGTGGAACAACCGACGATTAGAGAGACTGAAGCTTTCGGTCTACCAGACTCTGTGCCCTTAACCGCCTTCCGTGTCCCGTGGGGCCTCTTCGAATTTGATAGAATGCCACAGGGTCTTTGCAACAGCCAAAGCACATTCCAGAGAGTGATGGAGGTGATCTTCAGTGACATGAACTTCACAAAACCTATACTGTATATTGATGATGTTCTGGTGTTCTTCAAAACGTTTGAGGAGCATCTAGCAAGACTTGAAGAAGTCTTCAAGCGGTTAATTAAAGATGGCTTGAAGCTGAAAGGTGGAAAATATCAGCTTTTCAAGAAGGAATTCTAGTGGCTCATCTAGGGCATATCGTCAGTTATAAGGGTGTCATGGTGGATCCGAGCAAGGTATCAAGGATCAAGTCTTGGCCAACACCCCCAAAGTGGATCGGAATTGAGGTCCTTCCTTGACCTCGCATCCTAGTATCGGAGATTTGTCCCTGACTTCACAAGACTGACAGCCCCTCTACAAGCACTAACAAGACAGAAGTCTAAAAAGAAGAGGAGGAAGACAGAGAACATTGTCTCAGACCTAACATTTGTGTGGGCCACAGAAGCAGAAGTGTCCTTTCAGGAGCTGAAAGACAGACTATCTTCAACGCCAGCCCTAGCATACCCAAGGTTTGGAGAAGAGTTTATACTTGAGGTTGACGCTTCGCTTAAAGGACTAGGTGCCTGCTTGTTCCAAACAGATACAAATGGTCATCTGCATCCTATTTCTTTTGCAAGCCGTAGCCTACGTGGAGCCGAAAAGAACTATCCAGATTTGTCAAGCTTCAAGATTGAGCTGCTAGCTCTCAAATGGGCGGTGGTAGAGAAATTCAAAGGATACCTGATAGGTGCAAAGTGTATTGTCTACACAGATAACAACCCCTTAGCCTATCGTCAAACTGCACAGCTGGGAGCAACTGCACACTGATGGGTAGCACAGCTAGCACCTTTCCAGCTGGATATCAGATATAGTCCTGGAAAACTCAACAGATGCGCTGATGCTCTAAGCCGCTGTCCTGGAAATGGCGAAGAAGAAGTGAAAGAGTTGTTTGGAGCTCTGACAGTTAGTACTGTCCTTCAAGCGGAAGTTGTGATAAATAGGGAGCAGCTGCCAGAGGAAGAGCCTCCAGTAGCTCCTGGAGTGTACCCCTCGTATTCTCGACCCTACTACAACAGGATGATGCACTATCAGTTTGTAGACAATATCTCAAAGGTGGATGGAAGCTTTAGAGAGCTCTGCCCTCTGGACCACATCAATGGCCTTAAAGAGAGCCCCTAGATGCTCATCTAACCGTCATTAAATGCCTAAAACCTTCCGGGGGCTTTGCCCATGGACTCCTCGTCAATAAGTGACCTGCCAGTTTCACAAGTAAGGTATCTAAATATGCTTATCTGACTGTAATTTAATACCTAAAAACCCTGAGCTTCCGGGGCTCAGCCCCTTGACCCCCTGCCGGGGCTCACGCCCTGGACCCCACGCCAATTTACGCTCTACCTGATCGTTAATACTTCACTTTTAAAAACGTTCCGTGGGGCCTGCATATAACGTGTAACAGTGGTGGTGATGCAGATATTTCTTCTGCCCCCCCCCCTTCCAAATGTTTTTGCTCATTACGCCACTGCCCCTGGAAGGTGAGCCCCTGGAATTTTTGCCCCCCCCCCCCCCCCCCCCCCCCAACATCCCAAACTGCTCCCGGCGCGCCTGCACACCTCAGTCATACAGCATTATGATTACCGAGTGCCATCATAATTACCACCATCATCACATATCTTTCACAAAATAAGAAAATGAAAAGAAACGAATTAAGCAGCAGTACTAAGTCTTTTTATCAACATTTATGAACTCATTTATCAATAATCATCTATAATGATCTTTTTAAGTGCAACATAACATTACATTACATCGAGACAAGAAAAATAACACATGAATGGGGGGGTTGCTGCTTCTCTTTAATAAATTTAGAAATGTGAAAACTACCCCCGGACAACTACCCCCTAGGACAACTACCCCAGGATAATTGTCCGTGGGTATTTGTCCTAGGGGTAGTTGTCCGGGGGTCGTTGTCCGAAGGGGTAGTTGTCCTAGGGGGTAGTTTTCTGGGGGGTAGTTGTCCGGGGGGTAATTGTCCCGGGGGTAGTCGTCCTAGAGGGTGGGTGCCCTAGGGTGTAGTTGACTGGGGGTGGTTATCCAGGGGGTGGATGTACAGGGGGTAGTGTACTAGAACCATCAATAATAACTCTTGAAAAAATGGAATTCTCTCAGCATTTCAGTTAGACTTCAATATTGCTTCAAGGTCAATATACCTCTAAAACACTTAAATGAGAGTCATTTTAAGAGTCATTTTAAACATTTATTTCAATATGTACTAGAAATTTTATTTCGCAGGTATATTGAAGTCACTATCTCGTAACATCATAACCAAGCAAGCACTCAAATATCTGAGACAATGGCCTCTAGATTTCGCTCTCAGAACCGTACCTTATACACATTTTAAAGTTTGAACGAAAATTTTAAAATTCGCCTGTCATCTTTCGCATGGAATATGATTTTATTGTAGGGTTTCCCAACTACGGTCATACTAGCCATTACGGACAATTTCAAATTTGAACGGAACTCTGACATTTTTCGTGTCCTCTTTCTAGTCTAACTCGCATGGAACATGTCCCCTCGGTTTCTCCACCAAGGTCATAATAACTGGTCAACGAGGTACCCTTTCACGAAATCGTCGTATGTCCAAATTTGCCGAAATCCCATTGAAACGATTGTTGGTTTTTAAAATGCGCGTTTTAATGGGATGTCAGCTAACTTGTGCTTAGGACGGTTTCATGAAACGCTGCCCTGGTTTTGATCTCACTGGGGATCCCTCCGTCTTTTCTTGACCAGCATCAGAGCGATGGTAAGGAGGACCGATGCAGCACTCATGCCTCCCAGGATCATGAAGACATCATCAAAAGATCCAGTAACATCATAAAGACTTCCTGCATTGATCAGAGAGCAACAAGAAAAATAACCCTCAAGAATATGCGGAAGATTATAATCATTGTAAGGTTTGATTGCTTATCTCATGGAAGTACATTGAACTTAACCTTTAATTAAAGATGTTTGTATCCAGTAAAACTTTTGCGACGATATTCAAATAGAATTCCCATTGTTTACAGAACTTATCTACGTAGTAATACATCCCTAGAATAAACATAAAAATAGATGATGGTGTAGAATAATTATATATATTCAAAATCGTTTTTTTTTGTTTTTTTGCATTGTATTCTTGAAGAAGCTATTAAAAAAAACAGTGACACGACTCTTGCTCAAATACCTGAAATTTCATAAGGCCCTACATATTAAAACCACTGGGTGATGAGAGTTAAGAAGTTGATGACTAGAAAATGTATCACCTTGATACTCTAATTGTTTTAATACAGCTGAAAGATGTATGTATGTGGGTACTCTTTTCTTGAATGCTTAAGAATGACTTAATTCATTCATAATTATGCTACAAATCTATGCACTTCATTAGTAAAAGAAAGGGGGGAATGTGTTTCAATGTGACGGTCCTCCTCGGTTTCAGGGCGTATTCGAGATTCCGTGGCCTACCTTATTCGGTGCCGTCTAGTTATGTAGTATGCATCCTTGAGAATTGGATAGACTAGGGCCCTGTCTTATAAAGAGTTGTGATTGATCCGAACAGGATGGATCCGAATCAATCGCAAGTTTGCAGTCCCCTATCTACGGAAGCGTTAAAGTGCCATTCTACTTGACGACATGACGAGATATTTCATCTTGTCAAGTCGACTTAATATCCATATCATGTCGACATGTAAAGATATTTAACCTACCATGTCGACTTATCAACTTTTATTAGTCGACATGGCGAAATAAATTATCTTGCCAAGTCGACTTCACAAAAATTTCATGTCGTCATGGCGACATAAGTTATCTTACCAAGTCGACTTCTAAAAAAATACATGTCGTCATGGCGACATATATTATCTTACCAAGTCGACTACCCAAAAAGTAATGTCGACATGGCGAAATAAATTATCTTGCCAAGTCGACTTCACAAAAAGTTCATGTCGTCATGGCGACATGTATTATCTTGCCAAGTCGACTTCACAAAAAAGTTCATCTCGTAATAGCGACATAAATTATCTCACCAAGTCGACTTCCCAAAAAGTATGTGTCGTCATGGCGAGATATGTAGTGTGACGAAGACCAAATACATGATTGCACTTAACTGTAATTCTTAAAACTGACTCCACGTGATCATTTATGTCGCCAAGACGACATCTACTGTTATTAAGTCGACTCGGTAACATATTTTATCTCGCCATGACAACATGTACTTCTTACGAAGTCGACTTGGCAAGATATTTTTATTTCGCCATGACGACATATACTTTTTGGGAAGTCGACTTGGTAAGATAATTCATGTCATCATGACGACATACTTTCTGAGAAGTCGACTTGGCAAGATAATTTATTTCGCCATGACGACAGATACTTTTTGGGAAGTCGACTTGGTAAGATAATTTATGTCGCCATGACGACATGAACTGTATGCGAAGTCAACTTGGCAAGATAACTTATGTCGCCATGACGACATGAACTTTTTGTGAAGTCGACTTGGCAACATAATTTATTTCGCCATGTCGACTAATAAAAGTTGATAAGTCGACATGGTAAGTTAAATATTTGTACATGTCGACATGATATGAATATTAAGTCAACTTGACAAGATGGAATATCTCGTCATGTCGTCAAGTAGAATGGCACTTTAACGCTTCCGTACCTATCTTTTATGTACATAGTTGCAATTGAAGTTGTGATTAATCGCAACCGTTTTGACGGGGCCCAGACCGTAAGGATGAATCCAAACCAATAGTGGCCCCGAAATGAGATGAGTCGTTTCTTCTCACATACTTCATATCTGTCAAATATCTTATCAAAGTGACTACCTCCTGAAATATGATTCGAACAACTATCCCTCCAGAGCAGTTATCCCCTCACAATATACTCCGGATAACTACCATATAAGACAACTACCCCTTTGACTAACGCAGTACAACATCGGCTTGATCAAGCATTACTTTCCCTCTAGACAGCTACGTTCTCAAAACTCTAGGGTTAAAACAAAGTGGGGGAAGCGAACCTTTGCTCATACTGGGCCTTCATTATGGAATACTCTCCCTCAATGGATTAAAAATAGCAGTTCTGCTAAAGTGTTAAAAAACAATCTTAAGAAATATCTGTTTAATTTAGCTTATAATGGATTATCATTACCTTTCATGTCTGTAACTTTCCTATTGCACTTTTTTGTATATATTTATCATGTATTTCATCTTTTGCACAATCTGCGCCTTGAGCATTGGACTGTCAAGTGGATTTGGCGCCTTATAAATCTGATGTATAATTTGACAATTAACCCAAACAACTAAAATTGTGAATGGGTTGTTTCCTCTCACACAATTTGCATATCTCAAATATAGTATCGGGGTCGCAGAGTCCAAGAATACGACCCGTACAGCTGCTACCCCTCTAGGGAGACTATCCCCGACAACTACCCCTTTGACAGTTTTTATTCTCAGAAAACTAACATTTTGCACACAAAAAAATACGTGAACGGATAAAAAAAAGAAAGATGAAGACTTGCCTGCCATGTAACCTGACGAAAGGACAGCAGCTCCTGTCACAGATAACTTGATGGAGAGCATACCGGCAAAGTGTTCCGTTGCGACGTAGAAAACCAGGACAGAGTACGTGGCTGGGAAGGCTCCAAAAATCCCACCTCCGGCAAAAAAGGAGCACACAAGGAGATGGCTGAAGGATACACTAAGTTGGTACATGAAGAATGCAGTGGCTACAGATGCCATGTTTGCGGTAAAAATAATCGCGCCCCAGTGTGGTCGAAAATGCAGGATGATGGTGACAACTCCTTGGTTGATAAAACCGCCCAGAGCACCAGCCAGAGGTAGATAGGCCGCGAGGGATTCATCAAGGCCTTTTGTCAATCCATAAGACACCACGAAGAGTGTCCAACTCACCATGGTGACCTGTACAATGTACTTACATGGCAAGAATAATAAACAGAATGCCTTTTCTTGAATGAGCATTGGAATATTCAAAGTAACCGTTAGAAAATCTACGACACTGTCGAGTTTTGATTTTGCATTGTTTTCTTCATTCTGACCGACTGCAAAAGGATCGACTTGTTCCGCGGTCTCACAATCATCAGGCTGCAAAGTCAAATCATTTTCCTCTGAGGATGCTCCTTCGGGGAGTTCAATCACTCTTCCAATGTCACCCTCTTCACACGCAGGCACTTGGTAAAATCCACCTGTTGAAGAATGTGGTGGTCGAAAGGTAATCGCTACAGGAGTACAATGTAGATATACAGCTGCAAGACAAAGAATAGCGCCCTCAAGTCCATAGGCGTCTAGAAGTTTGGAGGTGAGGACAGGAAATGCCATACCGCCTACTAAACCGCCCAGGAGACATATGGAATTCACGAAGCCGAACTTTTCTCCAAAATACTGATGCAGAACCTCGTATGATATCTGATTTATCGGGGAGCTAAAGAGCCCTGCAAGGTAAGAGATAGAGACAGAACATAATATGTTTATATATATATATTGATATTCAAACGATCTGGGCCATGAATTATAAAGAGTTGCGATTGATTCTAACAAATCGCAACTTAAAATCAATCGCAACTTTTGTTAAGACAGGGATCTGATGTCTTGTTATAATTTGGGCAAAAAATCCTTGGCATACAGTTATAAGTTATAATACGGTGTATGCACAGATTTACAATTGAATGATGTCCCTCCTGTCAGCTCATCCACTTCACTGAGGAATGATGTATTCGGAACCCGATATATTCATTTTTGGCCAAATAAAAAAAAAAAATGTTTAACGTCCTGTTTTTTAAATCAGAAATAGATCCATTTTAGCAGTGTTTTTCATGTTTTTTTTTCTTAAAAAAAAAATAAATAGGAGGCGGCCCCAAAAAAGGAAGCGGGCGGGGACGCTAAACATGTATATATTTTGTTATGGCCTTAAAGGTGCAAATACGCTTGGAAAGCCTTAAGTTCAATTCAAAACACAGGCACCTTGATGACTCTCTACCTGTCTATGCAACAAAGACATGATCTAGGAGCCAAGTACCATTTGTTATTACATGTTATAATGTTAATGTAAAAATGCCATGTAATTATCTTGTCATTTCTTTGTAAACCAATTTTCATCCTGTGCTGCTGGTCATTCTCTATACGCCAATAAATATTTAAAAAAACAACAATCGAAGAAAGAATAGTAGTAAATGTTTTTCCATAAAATGTTCATTTCCCAATTTACAATTTGTTCCTCTCCGATTCATTCATAAAAATACATTTCATGGTTGTTAGTTCGATTCGTGCAGGCACTATATTTCATCCATTAATTTCTATTCAATTACTTCTATTTACATGTACATTAGTTTATTTATCTATTTATTTATTTATTTATTCATTTATCTGTAAATTTGTTTGCTTATTGTATTTCATAAATGTTCAACGTACCAGTCATGAACATAGCAAATCCAAACCAGACGGGTGAATCGACGTAAGCGGAAGCTATGATTGCTGCACTTGATCCCACAGTACCCACAATGCAAAGCGCCCTGGGATTGATTCGTTTGGCAAGGATGCACACAAGGGGACCTGTTGTGAAAAAACAAACGAAACAAAAAACAAAAAAATAAAAAATCAACAAAGCACTTAATATAAACCCCATTTTAATCGGCTACTCTAACCAGAACGGGCTTTAAAAAATGAAAAAAATACATGTAGACTAATTTTTGACGAAGATTCCGAACATGACAATGATTTTTCTTAGAAATCATCAATAATTTTTGAATCTAGCTTTAAAAATGACGACTCAGAACTCTCAACAACAAAAAAGCCCAGTTTCGGAGCTGTATTGCGCAATAGCATATGACGTCACTGCAGGAGACTTCTCGGTGAAAAGGAGGGTGATTTAGGCATTAAAAACTCTTTAAAAAAGGCAAACTATGATATATTGGAGGGAAAAATAATGTGCACTTGATAATCCCATTACATTTCTGGCAATTTCGTCATTCCCAATCATGAATTACAACGAGATTGTAATATCCTTAGTTGTAGGACAAATCGGGCATTCCCGCAATGACGTCAAATGCGTCATCAAGCCACGTGACCGTATTACCCTTTTTCGAGGGGCGTAGCCCAGCAATCGTGAGATCTGTGAAAAATGGATGGTTATTATCATTTTTTGGTCAATTTAGAGATTTTTTGAAAAATCAGAGGCTGAAATATTAATAAGTAGAGGTGTATTCATGTTTTAAAAGGTAATACGGTCACGTGGCTTGATGATGCATTTGACGTCATTACGGGCATGTCCGATTTGATAATTTCAGAAACGTACTGGGATTATCTAGTGCATATTATTTTTCGGATAAATGTCTTTTTTTCTTCTCAATTAATATCATAGTTTGCCTTTAAAAAGACATTTTAATGCCTAAATCAACCTCCTTTTCACCGGAGAGGCGCCTGCAGTGACGTCAAATGCGTCATCACCTAAAAGTGGCCCTTTAAGTTTTGTATCGATTAGTTTATTGAATTATAATAGTTATTTGGACATTGTGACTGTTTATTTTATTTCTTTCATCGTTATCAGTGTATGACAAGTTGATAATCTGTGTAAATGGTTATTTCATATCCATGTATTCTACGTGACACAATAATATTGTGCGATATAACCGAAAGGCCGTACTTTGTACACATTGCAATGATTGGGTTCACTTTAGATGTAAATATAGCACCGTTAAAATACAATGATTTAAATGAAAACGTTTGTACGATGGAAATGTTCAAAACGTAATGAACAAATATTGCATATTAATGATAATGATGATTTATTCAGTGCAACAAACGATGGATACTCTGGTCATAATTGGCGAAATATAAATGATGATATTATATATATCCTAAAGAAAATGGAATGAAAATAGTACACTTGAATATTAGAAGTCTTAGGAATAAATTTGTTGACCTTTAATTGTTCTTGTTATCCTGGCCATATGATTTGATTTCGTTTTCAGAAAGGTGGTAAGATGATAGAATTGCTGATGAGTGGTTATATGGTTTCACTCAATGGTTATGATATAGAGAGAACAGATCGTGATAAATACGGTGGTGGAGTTTGTTGTTATATTCGAGAAAATATTCCATATATACGGAGATATGATTTAAAGAAAAATGAACTTGAATGAATATGGATTGAATTGAAGCCTAGAAATCAGACTAGTCTTTTTGTAGGGACTGTACGGTGTGTCTCAGAAAAAAAACGAAACCGAGAATTTTCGATGTTTTATCATAACTTAATCAAAATTATAATTGATAAATGACACTTATTTGAAAATTTTATATGATGTATATTTTACGCATGAGTGATTAAAATCAATTTGAAGAAAGGCTACCAAAAAGTCATTTGGCGAACGGTATCTGAATTTCAAAAAGAAAATCACATTTCCAGAAAGTTCATTTTCTGCTCTTTCATTATGACACCTCAATCAGGAAAAATGAGCCAGTAATTACAGAGTTCTGTTTGTTTAAAGTAATGATTGCATTTCCATAATTGTATTAAACGAGTTCGTTTTCACTTGCTGCCTGCCTAATTTTGGTTTCTAAAATCAATTATAATTGATAAATGACACATAATTTTATTTGCAAATTTTATACGATGTATATTTCACGCATGAGTGATTAAAAACAATTTGAAGAAAGGGTACCAAAAAGTCATTTGGTGAACGGTATCTAAATTTCAAAAAGAAAATCACATTTCCAGAAAGTTCATTTTCTGCCCTTTCATATGACACCTCAATCAGGAAAAATAAGCCAGTAATTACAGAGTTCTGTTTGTTTAAAGTAATGCTTGCATTTCCATAATTTTATTAAACGAATTCGTTTTCACTTGCTGCCTGCCTAATTTGGGTTTCTAAAATCTACTTGATAAAAAAATGCAAACATTTCTTGGGATAAAAGCCCGCATGTTAATATGTATACATTGTTTTATTTTCTTGATATGAATAGGCAGATGCCGTGAATGAAAAGAAGGAATGTGGTAGCAAGTTAAAAAATCGATACACCCTGACTAAATGCTGCTTAAAAACGAAAATAAATGAACCGGTCACCAATGAAAGTAAATGGCGTGAAACAGAATAACTAGAAAGAGAGAAAAGTTGTGTGTGAGTGTGTGTGCGTGTGTGTGTGTGTGTGTGTAGCAACATAACGTGGTATAACTTTGAAAGTAACAGTTACTGTAAAGGTGACATGTAATAAGCGACTTCGTAATTAGGATTTGCGCATGTGCAGATAAAGGTCATTCGTTCCCAAATTGTAAAACCATTGAGACGAATACTCGTATCGTGCTCATGAATGTATGTAATTAGTATTCCTTTATGTACCGACAGTACATTTATCTGATACATAGATGGAAGTATTCTTCTCAAGATGGCAAACAAAAGGTATTCATGAAGCACCTCCATCACTTCGACAGTGATTATTCTAAAATGCACAAGTGGGACGTATCCATAGTGTAAAAGATCTGTGGATATTTGGGGGTCATGCGTTCCGAAGCTATTTAGAACTGGCTTATTGTGCCCCTCCCCCATGCTCGAGCTCGGATTGACGCCCATGACCAGGGACGTAGATCCTTACTAAATACCTAATGTTCAGGGGCGATGAATGAATAGATCACCCCCCCCCTGAACAATAGTTATTGAGCAAGAATCTACGCCAGTAAGTATAACTGTATAATATTATTTAACAAAAATATATATGCATTGACTTTCTGATCGTGGTCGACCTTTGCAAGATGTGCATGAATTCAGGATTTCTAAATCAGTAGACCTAATGCTGTAATAGTAGTGTAAGAGTTAGAATTAGACTCATACTAATTGTATTTGTTACAATATCTCCTTGTTTCTCTATAGTCTCTTATCTCTATACATATTCATTGCACATCATTTGCTTATTCACTTACATATTCATTCCTTCAATTACTTGACCCGATTCCTTCCTCCATTCATCTCCTCTGCCAAGTTTGGGCCTTTCTAGGTTAATTCATTCTTTGATTGTTATCGATGAGACATTTCTTTTCATGCCTGCACGCACTCTTTCGATTTATATTTCCAAAAACCCTAACAACCAATGACCACCATTCAGACCACGATAGAAAGACTCATGACAGGGTCATATTTTCATCCGAGACGTGAAAAGAGGGAATATAACTGTGGTCGGTATTGCCACAATCAGGGTGCAAATCATTTGCACTTGGGTCCAAAAATGAAGTATTCAATAGAGCAGTTTTATCAACCCCAAATTGTTCATCCATACCCTAGGGTTAATACAACAGGGGGTGGTAGGTGTTACGGACACTACACAAAGCTACTGAAATGGAATTTTCAAGCATTATTTACCTTAACACACAAATATTGTGCACTTCTTTGGGGAATTTCTTGGCCATTTGTGAAAAATAAAACAATTCACACTCACTTCAGTCCATAAATTAGATGCAGTATACAAATTAGAGGAAACACAAGGTCAAATATAATAAATGCCATTTTTTCAGAACATGAAACTTTTTAAAAAGCCAACCAACAATTGATAAATAAATTCCAAACTTTAGTCCCATCTGTATAGATATTAAAACAAATCAAATTGTTAGGAAGGGTCGTTTCATATCATAAGTTGTCCGAAATAACTTATGTACAAAATCCTTATAAGATGTAACGGACACTGCATTTTATACAAATAGTACACAGGCTATTCTTTGATGCAATATATAAGTAATCCATTTGCTTTTTCATCATTGTTGTTGCTGCATAATTATCTTGAGGCCAACAGAGAGTATCTTTTCAAATCCACATTACCAAGTCTCTTGGATAGGACTTAAAGGGAAATCAACCCTTTCAATAGAATCAGAAAAATCAGACAAACAGAAAACATAATTTGTTTTATTTAGTTCCATGTTTCTTGTTATGAATGCCCAACATCAAACTCTGGCTACGGCCCTACAAAGGAGCCGTTTCTGGTGCTTGTTGACTAGTTTTATAGCAATAATTTCGTCCGATATCCCCCACTTATATTTCCATCACCGTCACGGCCACGGCCACCCCCCCCCCCCCCTTCCCACTTCGGGGTCGAAGGGACCGCATGGACCACATTACCAAGTCTCTTGGATAGGACTTAAAGGGAAATCAACCCTTTCAATAGAATCAGAAAAATCAGACAAACAGAAAACATAATTTGTTTTATGTAGTTCCATGTTTCTTGTTATGAATGCCCAACATCAAACTCTGGCTACGGCCCTGCAAAGGAGCCGTTTTTGTTGACTAGTTTTATAGCAATAATTTCGTCCGATATCCCCCACTTATATTTCCATCACCGTCACGGCCACGGCCACCCCCCCCCCTTCCCACTTCGGGGTCGAAGGGACCGCATGCGTGTTCCCAAAATCTCCGGTAAAGGGGTACTTTTTCGCGCGACAAACCCTGGACCGCCGTTGACTTACATACCGGTGATAGATAGATTATTTTATTAATCCAAATTCAAAACATAGAAATTAGGGGGCGGGGGTGCTTTCAGAAAGAGGGAACATGCATTCGCGTACACTTATAACACTGAGTGAGGGGGTGGCCGGGCACCACCACCATCAATTATTATTACCTATACAAGGCTTTTTAGCTGCTAAATAAAAAGTCGTATTTTAATTGCACGCTACACGATCCGAACACGAAACCGTATAGCGGGCAACTTTTTACATTTATAGGTAACATAGGTTTTCCCGCCCAATTTCATCAGAGTTGCATTCGAATTCATGAAACAGGCGTTCGGGTTCGAACGATTTTCGTCAACTCTCTGCTCTCATGGTTCATTTTCATTCTTTGAGGTTTCAATTTCGTTTTATATCATTCCTTTTGAATTTCATTTCATTAAATTTAGAGCGAAATCCATTCAATTTAATGACGCGAAGTTGTCATTCAATTTCGCGCCAGCTGGATAGACCTTCAATTTCGTCCTCAATACCAATTTCAATTTCATTTATACGCGCACACCTTCGAACTTTCAACGTTCGAATTAAATTAACATAAATAAGTTCTGTAGTTCTATATGTAATTCTTACCGCAATTTTGTTCACGTAATATATACCTTTTAATTGTGTTTAATTATATAATTTCATTTTCATTCTTACAGTTTTATAATGTTTATTTTAATCATATTTTATATACCTAGCTGAGCTAGCTCTGTCCGTATTCGATATATTCATGTACTCTCCTTGAGCCACCGCCATAGTCGTATGCGTATGAAAGTGGAGTTATACGAGCTCTTGCTTCGAATACGGTTTGTCAGAGGAATGAGCTATTTCAATATAAGGCAAAGGTCCCATTTCAAGGTATAAAGTTTGTATAATTTATTCAAAAAGATGCAGATTGCAAAGAACATAAACATTAAACAAAAAAGACTGCCCAAATGCTATAAATGATTGCCTATTCGTGAATTTGAATACCTTAACTTTCATCACGGCGGTGCAGGTGCGAATTTGAATGCATTTACTTGCTGTTTTAATTTGAACGCTCTTTTTACACGTTTATGTGAGAAAATCATGAAATAGCATGTTTATACAATCAAATTGAATGAACTAGTTAGCTTTTTGAATGTTGATCTCGGTGATCATTCAAATTCACTCGAAATTGAATGATCGCATTGTTAAATCGCATGCAACTCTGATGAAATTGGGCGGGAAAACCTATAATAATTATAATTTTAATATTGACAGGGCTTAAATATTCACCACCAATCACATGAATGGGTCATCATACTTACATGCCATGAAAAACACGGTTAATTCCAAAGACAAGATGAATCCGATTGTTCCATAGTTGGTCTCTAATTTATTGACGAGGGCCGGAACGAGAACACCAAACGCTTTCAAGAGGCCCTGCGTCAGGAAATCCAGACTAAATTTGGTGACCAGTACCACATACCTCCAACTCTCCGATGATGTCCCGCCCGACATCTCCGTCGTTACCTTAATGGTCTTTCCCCGCCCGTATAATGATGACGGGATGATCGACAACAACACCTTGCTGTAGGCCAAGAGCGGCATTTCTCATGAACTTCCGTATATTAGGCTGTGGTTCATCGCGTGTAATGCCTCGCGTGCAATTCTTTATAGACTTTACGAGCAAGTACGTGTGTTGTACACAATTGACGACAAATAGCTTTATTATAGCAAGTATCGATCGTCTTATGAGCAGGCGCGTAGCCACGGGGGGGCACGGGGGGGCACGTGCCCCCCCTAAAATTTCCAGGATCGGTTGAAATTTTATAGACCCCTTTTTTTTACCTCGATCGATTACATGTATGTGCCCCCCCCCCCCCCCCCCAAACATCAAACTCTGGCTACGCGCCTGCTTATGAGTTTAACTTCAAGGGCTTCAAGGACAGTCATTGAATATAAAGGAAACCTCAAGAAAGAACTTGACTTATTCTGAGAGATTTATATATTCTTGTCCAAGATTCCCCACCAAGGTGTCATGAGAGAGGCATAAAACAAGAATAATGTACAGTTTCTCAGCACGACATTGACATCGCTATTTTCATGATAACGTGACGTACTATGTGAAGTCGTATTATTCAAATTTACGGATGCTTCCTTCCCAGTGTGGTGATAGAACATTTCATTCACCTGCTATCATCCTGTGTACTACAATTGCCAGAAAGAAATTCCATAAATAAGTTGGGCGGCGTGTTCTTCTGGGGTGAAGGTTTCTCATAAATGAAATAGATTTGTCAACTGCTATAATTATTTAAGTATGTTTGAATGAATTAGTTACAATTGTCGTCCCTTATATATTTCTTCACCAAATATAATTTCCATCTCCTCAGCAATGATTTTCCTCATTGACATCGAAAGTAAAGGGTTTGTTTTTTATTTAAAAAGTCTTTCGGACTGAAGCTTGGTACATGATACATGTACAACTTCACCTGGTACGTTACATTTTCAAGAAAATGGCTGCGCCCCTGTCATGCTTGAAGGCATCACATCATGCTAATAATGTCTTAATTTGTGTATCTCTTGTTTATTTACGTATAAAGGAATATTTTACATAAAAGAGCAGGACATTGGCGGATCCAGGGGGCCGAAACGGCCCCCCCCCCCCCATTGGCGGCGCAAAAAAAGGGGGGAGGAGAAAGAAAAGAAGAGAAAAAAAGAAAGGAGAAGAGAAAAGAAAAGAGAAGAGTAAAAAAAAGAGAGAGAGAGAGAGAAAAGAAGAGAGAAGCCGGTGAGAAAGGGAAAAAGACAAGGAAATTGCACTCTCAGTGACAGTAGCAACGAATAAGGTCAAACCTGAGGGGGGGGGTATGCTTGTGATTTGTGAAATGTGGGCACATGGAGGGGGCGGGGGCGACTGACCGTATTCTAATTTTTAAGGTTGTGCAAAACCGAGTTGGAATTCAGCTTATTTTCAAAAATTCTAAGCATGCTTGTTGATGTTAAGCCGTAGTGCCTGTAAGGTTAGTGTAAAAACACTTCTAAAAAGGTCGCACCCGGCCCCTCCAAAGAGCGGCAGGATGGTAATCAGGAAGTTTGGGGTCATTGAAGAAGGGGGCCGGTCATACGTAAATGGCAGTTACGGTAAAAATGGAAAAGGGATTAAGGAGGAAGGGGTGCAAACAGGGCTCACATTAATTTTGTGTCCACGGGGGATCTTCCAACAAAAAAGAGCCCACCGTGAGCCCTCTCAGTGGGGGCTCTTTTAGTACTGACGGGGGCTCTTTTTTAATACAAATTTCAATTGAATTGGTGGTACCCATGAGTAGTACTAGAAGTCTGTTTGAACGTTGGGGATTACTTGTTAAGTCTATAGGAAATAAATCCTTTAAGTATACAGGGTCAATGAGAACGACTTTTCAGATTAGTACAGGGTTTGTTTGGATCGTGTACCAAATGAATGGAAGTTTATTATAACACGTATATATGATATATACGTGTTATAATAAACTTCCATTCATTTTGTACACGATCCAAACAAACCCTGTCAATGGAGAAAAAACGGAAGACACTTAAACTACTTAGAGAGACCTAAAGCACTGAAAATCCCCAATCTACAGTTCAGACAGAAACGATCTGACATGATTCAAGTGTACAGAATAATGCACTATAGTTCGATAATATTCAAGAAGAACATTTCTCGAACAGAACAAAGTGCAGTCGCACCCGTGATCACTCACTTAAGCTTTACAAGCTAAAATGCCGGAGGACATTAAGGAAAAACTCATTCAGCCAGAGAATAATCAATGTGTGGAATGGTCTTCCAGGCGATGTTGTGGAGAGTACCACTATGAATCGTTTTAAATCTGGACTTGAGAAATGGTGGAAAGATGCCCCAGATAAATATGATGACAACCAGGGGCGTACGCAGGATTTTTTCAAGGGGGGGGGGGGGGTTAAAATATTTTGCTCCCGAAAATTTGGAGGCCAAAAAAAATCGCAACGACTCAGCCAGCCGAAAAGTCGCTCAGTGGGGGGGGGGGGGGGGGGGGGGGGGGGGGGGCGGTAAGCGGACACTTTTTTTTTTTTTTGGTCTCTAAATTTCAAAATTTGACATTTTTCTTCGTTGGGGGAGGGGTAAGGTCACCTTATTTAGGTTAGCCGTGGGTATAATTTTTTAATTAAAAAACCAAAGGGGGGGAGGGTTTAGGTTTTTTTTTTAGGGGGGTTTACATTACATAAAAATACCAAAGGGGGGGTTTGAACCCCCAACCCCCCCCCCCCCCCCCCCTGCGTACGCCCCTGATGACGACCCCAACCAAACGAAACCATGGATAGGAACAACAGTCTAAAGACTGAATAATCCTGGATCAAATGAGTTACAAGTGAGTTACTCCGCGCTGTTCATACCGCCGAGTTCTTTGGACTTTCACACAACATTTTGATATAGTCATGGCTGTGTTTGAACTCTCTCAAAACATCATTCTGGACGTACTTTGTATTTTGTACGACTATTGTGACGTAGAATACACACATCAATGAAATAAAACACTAATGAAACACTAGTAGTAGTACAGAATTTACTTTAGTTTAATTTATTTGTTTCTGTTTCGATATGGACAATTTCATGCAAAACAGATTTGAATACAAAGATAACAATTACAATTTAGTAATGTTACAAGGGAACAAATATGAATATACACAACATTTTTAACTAGAAAAATAGAACCCAAGTCACATTATTGTATTATTTCATCGTAAACATGTAAAAACTGTTAACATAGTTGTACAGCAAATAACAGTGTATAGGTATAAATATCTTAAAAACATAAAACATAATAAAATAAGTTTTCTTTCTTTTTCGGACCCGTACAGGTATGCACGTTTAAACTCAGAAAGGTCGTTTGATGTACAGTATACAACATGTAATTGAACTAGAGTAAATTTGTCATCTATTATTAGGGTTGTCTACTAAGTGTCTTTGTCAAGGTGATGTCAAGCCTTAGTTGCCGCTTCCATCTGAACCATCCGTCTCTTCTTCACTATCATCGTCATTCTCATCCTGATACTGGAATTAACCCTCGAATTGTGGACTGTGTCTTGCTAAGACTCTTTTCACGGCTTTCCGAAGATTCATGCCATTTTCTACTTTTTCTTCAAATGAGAACATACCACCTATACGTGTACAAGTTACAAGTACAATCTCTAGTTGTACATAATGATGTAGATTGATGTTATTGTATACTGAGTACAGCTAGATGCAGGGGCGGCGATCCCGGGGGACGGGGGGATACGTCCCCCTCAATTTTTTGAGGGGGGGGGGGTCGTCCCCCCGGAAAATTTAAAAAAGTGCAACAAAAAAATGTATAGCAAATACTGACTAAAGACTGCAACACATTTTAAGGATCTGGAAGGCCCAAGAGTGTGCGTGTAGACAAATCAAAATGCAAAAATCTTTTCGCTCGGGAGCTAGAAAAGTGAAGTGTGAATAAAGTATATTCATTATTGCTTATTTGTATACTAAATGAAAAGGTAAAAAGAAATGAAAAGAAAGAAAGGAAAAGAAAGGAAAGAAAGGAAAAGAAAGGAAAGAAAGGAAAAGAAAGGAAAGAAAAGAGAAGAAAGAAAGAGAAAAAAAGAAAAAGAGGGAGGAGAGGAAAGAAAGGAAAAGAAAGAAAAGAAAGAAAAGGAAAAAAAGAAGGAAAAAAAGAGAAAAGGAAAACAAAAGAAACGGGGGGGGTGAAAGAGAGGAAAGAGGGGCAGGTAAGAGCCCGAGAAAGGAGGAGTGGGAGTAAAAGAAAGGGGGTAGGGGTTGTTGTTGTGTGGAGTAGTCTCGTCAAGGAAGCAAGAAAGACACGGGTAAATATGTTGCTGTGTCGGGTCAGCTGTGTCGGTATTCTTGCTCGATCCTCGTCTACTATATCAATGCAGAAGTTTGAAGTCGGTGAGATGTATATTGTCGGTCGGCCGACAAGTTTTTTCCCCTACGAACTGTGACTTTTTATCCACTGTGACGACTTCGAGAGTGACTACAACTACAATACTTGTCTAACGGCCACGCCACGCCGTCTTCTGTTATGATGAAATAATAGAATCGAGCTCCGAGTGAAATCAGGTTTTTGTATTGGTCCGCTAGCTATATGACTTTCACTCGGGGGTGGGGTTAGTCTCAAATAGACCACTGTATCAGTGTATGATATTATATTATTAAAATATAAAATACAAAGAGACAAATCCAGAAATAAAGTGCTTGGACACGATTTGAATTACGATGTCACTTGGTAATTATTTAATTAATATGAATGACAAATCTCATCCATCAAATCAGAGTAATAGAAATAATACAACTTATATATAAAATAATAAATGTTGCAATAAATATTATTGCAAAGTATTCTTAATAGTTAAAGGGCGACTTATTTCTTACTTAATTAATTACAGTCTAATGGGGAAGGGACGGGATAGGTTAAGGGAAATGAGGTTAGTAATTATGGCCACTTAGCTCGCTGATATTTCGATCGAGGACTTGACTTGGAACGGGATGCGACTGGGACGAACTTGGACGAGACTTGGAGAAACTTGACTTGGCGGGAACGAAGCTGGACGGGATTGGTAGGAACGAAGCTGGACGTGACTTGGCGGGACTGGAACTTGACGGGTACAGGAACGAAGCTGGACGTGACTTTGGACTAAACTGGATACAGTTCTTTATTATGTTGAACAGACACTTCCCAAATAACTGGAGCTGGAGTTGGCACTGAATTGACTTTAAAATACGGAAGGTGTATTTCAGAACTTGCTCAACCTCTCGAAGTGTAAACTGTTGTTCGAATTCTCCTAAGTCCAAATCTTGAAGTATATACTGGATATTTGAAGCACTGATGATTATTAAAGATGTATTAGGAGGAGAAGGGTTTCGGGTGAAGAGGTTCCAGGTGAGGGGGTTCCAAGGGAGGGGATTCCAAGTGATGATTTCATGCAGGGGATGGGGTTTTTATACCTAATTACATATTCACAATCTCGATTCCGAGATCTCCTCCTACAAAATATTCTTACACTAAACTTCACTATTTCATTATAATTACAGTAGGTGACTGGGCGGGCATAATACTTGATGGACACTTGAACAGTGGTCCTGAACCATTAATCCTAACATTCTGATTGGGCGAAAGTAAAAATAAGGGGAAGGAATAAAAATTACAAATGCCCATTGGTCAGTTGGGGATATTCCTGCTACTACTCTCTTTGATGACTCAGCTCCCTTACCAAGAAAACAAATGTTTTGTCTTCCAGCCCAAACTGGTAAGTGCAGAGGGATATTTTATTGGCCTGTTAACCACTATTTGCCTGTTTTCCCACTATTTGCCTATTTATAATCAGTTAACATAAACACTGGTTGAATATGGGCTTTGTCTACTATTTATCTTACACTAAAAGTTATGACTAAAGGTCTTTCTCTATAAATATCCTAAATGACCAGGTATCATCTCACTGTAGTTCGCTGACCTACAGTAGGAAGAAAGATGATGAAAATAGGAGAGAGAGAGAAAGAGAGAGGGAGAGAGGGTATCGTCTCCCTGTAGTTTGCTGACCTCCAGTAGAGAGGATGATGCAATAGGAGAGAGAGAGATAAAATAGGAGAGAGAAAGAGAGAGAGAGAAGGGGTTACCTGGTTTAAAGGGAGATATCTCTACTTCGCTACATCTTCCCCTTGGCCACTTGAATGGCGACCTCGCCATTCCCCAAAATGGAATATAAAAGAACACACCACAATTTATCTCAGGACTAATAGTACAATTGTCTTTCCTATACTTATGGTTTACCAAATGACATCTGAATACTACTACAACACTCAATTGATGCCTACTGCGCTCATATACAAGATATGAAGGCAATAGCATATAACACTCAATTGATGCCTACTGCGCTCATATACAAGATATGAAGGCAATAGCATATAACACAATTATACTTTATGACCAAAGTATCCTATGTACACAAGTCATGTCATATTACATAACAACAGAGATTAGACTCCATCTTTACAAATCCATCTATAAAAAAAATGTCAGTGCAAACTTAAAATAAATCAAATGCATGTCTAGAATGCAAATAATTACACAAAATAATATGTCGGTATATCCTCAGATTCCCAAACAAAATTAAATCAAGCGATATTGTGTCAAAGTACAATATATCATAATATACATCATTTATGACTGTATCTATTAGTGCAAAGATACACAATGTATAATAAGAACTACAATTTATTTACTATTTCTTCCCTACCAATGAACCAAATGTCTCAAATAAAAGTAACAAAACTAAAACATCTTAACCTCCACATAAAATTAAAGTGATAACCTCTTGGCACACACTATAATCTAAATAAGTAAAAACAACAACAACACCTTTTTCACCAAAAGCAGCACCACAATTCCTCACAAAACATAACGTCTCAAACACATTATTTGCAACTTGTTGCACAATTTGACTTTGATAGATAAGCTTATATCCGGTGGGCGCGGGCATCTTTGTGACTGTCTCGGTGGACAGTCCTCCTCTATTGAGGCGGCCTAATGCTACTCACACGGACGGGTAGGGGATGGGGTAACATCACCTTCCACTTCATCATCATTAACAACAAAAAACATCAACACAAATTATCACCACTCATTTATTTAATTGTACATGTACTCCAATACATGCCTTCTCGACATACTAGGTTGCATGCACAAGCGATTAAGTGCGAGTGACGCTTCCCTCCAAACTATCCCTAATGATGCTCCGACATCCTATCTTTCCTTCAATAATAATAAAATTGAAATCATTGTCTACATTTATTACAAACAAAATTTAAAAATTAAGCAACTCGTGTTGGGCGATTTCCACAAACACTAAAGGGTTTTATCATGCATTCCAATCCGATGCATACATGTCAGTTCAGTGCCTAGGGCTTGCAATAAAGCCAAGCTAATGGTCACTAACCATGGAATACCAAATAAACAAATTCTGTCCCAATAAACCTCATATTTAATGGAAACATCTCAAATACTTATACCTCTTAATTACTGACTGTCTTCACTTAACTTTTAAACATCGTTTTAAATTAACACGAACCAATCGCCTGTGCAAAATTATGCGCATAAATCAATCTGGCTCGACACATCATTATCAGCACTGTTTGCCCTACCATTTTATGGGGCATTATAAACAATTAAAACAAAATTAACAGTTGCATAATTAGGCTGAACTAACAAAATGGCAAATTAAATCTATTTTCTATCAAATTTTCTCTTATCGCACAATTTCTACGAAAGTTCATATCGAACAATTTTTCAAAACAAAAATACTTTAGTTTTACTGTCAAAAGAAATAATTCCAAGAAAGGAAAAATGAAAATTCTATAATCCCATAAATGTGTGATATCAGCAACTAGCAGGCTAGAAATTTAAGCACAAAAGGGCAAAGCAAAAGTGGACCACTTTAAAACATCCGATCAGACTTTCAACTACACATAAAAAATATACGACCCGGACGCTCCTACAAAGGTAGCATCTCAATATTTTCCTCAAGAAAATATTAACAAAAAAAAAAAAAAAAAAATCATCCATGCACAAGGTTATCTCTCTTTTAGACTAACTGCAACATGATGATCTCCAATACTAAACTACTTTAAAACAGCCTACTCCTACCTTATCTGCATCATGCCTATTTACGACTTATTTCGGTGAGAAACTAAGCCAGCAATGAGCTATTGATATGGGGAATACGTGGAAGTTCCTTGAACTCCACCCTAACTGTAACTTAAATACTACATCTAATTTAATGAAAATCTTCTCGCACATCTTTATTAGGTCCAATTTTCTAAGCCTTCTCATACTTTCTGTCCCAGTACCTACAGTTACCTCAGTCACAACAATACCCAAAATCTTGTAGTCCTATATAGCAAGCTATCATGTATTTACTAGAAAAAAAGTATTCCTACCAACTTAAAATATAAATAAGTCGGAGCGAGTGTCCTCCTGAACTCCTTGAAACAAAATTAATTCACGCAACGTTTAACAGTTATTCCTTCTCCCTAACACAATTAAAAATCCCTGATCTCTGACAATACTAAATTACTCGGGTTTTAAAAAAAAAGACTTGCACGTTACTTACAGGAAAAAAAATATATCATTGTACTTTAAATCTTTTGGAATTGCCATAATATTACTACAACATAATTATTTAAATTACCTCAAATAAATCAACAACAAAAAAAGGATAGGTCAGTGTTTGTTAAAGTCTAGCCGAATGTGCACATTTCAAATCTTAATTTTAGCTCGGCTTGGAAATACAGAATGTTTTAAATTCTTCAAAATACACCTGTCAACTATGATATCTTCTTTTTCATTGTCATTATCTCCTCTACACTCACACAGCTGACAACAAAGTGTATCAACCAGAGGCATGCCAAACAGATTCACAGAAACCAACATAAAAAGAAAAATGCAACTCATCATGCTCATGGCTACTTCACAAACAAGACAATAGTGTGAAATTGATCAACTCTCTACAAAACTTAAACACTACATATACATGTACAAGCACTTATACCGACAGGGACTTGGCATCAAACCTGTCTTTTATAAAACTATTTTGGGAGCGTTACAGCTTTTTGAAATATTTAAAACCAAAATCCTATCAGAGCATTCGTGCTGATAACGCGAAGGTCGTGGGTTCCGTCTAACGGCCACGCCACGCCGTCTTCTGTTATGATGAAATAATAGAATCGAGCTCCGAGTGAAATCAGGTTTTTGTATTGGTCCGCTAGCTATATGACTTTCACTCGGGGGTGGGGTTAGTCTCAAATAGACCACTGTATCAGTGTATGATATTATATTATTAAAATATAAAATACAAAGAGACAAATCCAGAAATAAAGTGCTTGGACACGATTTGAATTACGATGTCACTTGGTAATTATTTAATTAATATGAATGACAAATCTCATCCATCAAATCAGAGTAATAGAAATAATACAACTTATATATAAAATAATAAATGTTGCAATAAATATTATTGCAAAGTATTCTTAATAGTTAAAGGGCGACTTATTTCTTACTTAATTAATTACAGTCTAATGGGGAAGGGACGGGATAGGTTAAGGGAAATGAGGTTAGTAATTATGGCCACTTAGCTCGCTGATATTTCGATCGAGGACTTGACTTGGAACGGGATGCGACTGGGACGAACTTGGACGAGACTTGGAGAAACTTGACTTGGCGGGAACGAAGCTGGACGGGATTGGTAGGAACGAAGCTGGACGTGACTTGGCGGGACTGGAACTTGACGGGTACAGGAACGAAGCTGGACGTGACTTTGGACTAAACTGGATACAGTTCTTTATTATGTTGAACAGACACTTCCCAAATAACTGGAGCTGGAGTTGGCACTGAATTGACTTTAAAATACGGAAGGTGTATTTCAGAACTTGCTCAACCTCTCGAAGTGTAAACTGTTGTTCGAATTCTCCTAAGTCCAAATCTTGAAGTATATACTGGATATTTGAAGCACTGATGATTATTAAAGATGTATTAGGAGGAGAAGGGTTTCGGGTGAAGAGGTTCCAGGTGAGGGGGTTCCAAGGGAGGGGATTCCAAGTGATGATTTCATGCAGGGGATGGGGTTTTTATACCTAATTACATATTCACAATCTCGATTCCGAGATCTCCTCCTACAAAATATTCTTACACTAAACTTCACTATTTCATTATAATTACAGTAGGTGACTGGGCGGGCATAATACTTGATGGACACTTGAACAGTGGTCCTGAACCATTAATCCTAACATTCTGATTGGGCGAAAGTAAAAATAAGGGGAAGGAATAAAAATTACAAATGCCCATTGGTCAGTTGGGGATATTCCTGCTACTACTCTCTTTGATGACTCAGCTCCCTTACCAAGAAAACAAATGTTTTGTCTTCCAGCCCAAACTGGTAAGTGCAGAGGGATATTTTATTGGCCTGTTAACCACTATTTGCCTGTTTTCCCACTATTTGCCTATTTATAATCAGTTAACATAAACACTGGTTGAATATGGGCTTTGTCTACTATTTATCTTACACTAAAAGTTATGACTAAAGGTCTTTCTCTATAAATATCCTAAATGACCAGGTATCATCTCACTGTAGTTCGCTGACCTACAGTAGGAAGAAAGATGATGAAAATAGGAGAGAGAGAGAAAGAGAGAGGGAGAGAGGGTATCGTCTCCCTGTAGTTTGCTGACCTCCAGTAGAGAGGATGATGCAATAGGAGAGAGAGAGATAAAATAGGAGAGAGAAAGAGAGAGAGAGAAGGGGTTACCTGGTTTAAAGGGAGATATCTCTACTTCGCTACATCTGTATTTTCTCGAAGTTTCACTTTCCTATAATATCAGCTAAAGAAATCAGAGGTTTAAAATTTTCGGGGAAACTAAATTCAAACAAGGATTAAGAGTCAACAACGGTACGACGAATCGTCTTCCTTTCTCTATAATTATTTTGATGAAACGTCAAAATTTCCGCGCTCCGCGCGGGAGGGGAAAACTTCATTTCGACGAGTGGAGAACGGTACAACGAATCGTTTTCTTTCTCTAATAATTTGAGGAAACGTCCAAGCTTTCGCGATTCGGGCAGGATGGGGGAAAAACTGAATTCAGAGGATTAAGAGTCGAGAACAGTACAACGAATCATCTTCCTTTCTCTATATTGTGATGAAACGCAAAAAAATCATTTCGACGAGTGGAGAACGGTTCAACGAATCGTTTTCTTTCTCTAATAATTTGAGGAAACGTCCAAGCTTTCGCGATTCGGGCAGGATGGGGGAAAAACTGAATTCAGAGGATTAAGAGTCGAGAACAGTACAACGAATCATCTTCCTTTATCTATATTTTGATGAAACGCAAAAAAAATCATTTAGACGAGTGGAGAACGGTACAACGAAACGTCAAAGCTTCCGCGTTTCGCGCAAGAGGGGGTAACTGAATTCAGATAAATAGAGCTTAATAAGAGGCGAAAACGGTACAACGAATCGTCTTCTTTCTGTAATAATTAAATCATACGTCAAAGCTTCCACGCTTCCCACAAGAGGGGGAAACTGAATTCAGACAAAGAGGGCTTATTAAGAGTAAAAAATGGTACAACGAATAATTGTCTGCTTTCTCTAATAGTTTAAGGAAACGTCAAAGCTTCCGTGCTTCGCGCAAGAGGGGGTAACTGAATTCAGATAAAATAGAGCTTAATAAGAGTCGAAAACGGTGCGAAAACGGCTCTGCCCCCTGGACTCCATCAAGGGCCTAATGCGGGCCCCTGGGCCCTGGTTGCTCATTTTGGACCGTAATTAAAGGCTTTAAACCCCTTAGCTTCCGGGGGCTCCGCCCCCTGGACCCAACTCCAATTAGTGACCTGGGAGGTGTTTCACAAAGAGTTAAGTCCTACGTAAATGGCTAAGTCATGCGTAGATTCAGAATTTGCTTCTCCGTGAGAGTCACACTTAGCTAGGCAAGTCACACTTAGGGAGGTTTACGCTAAGTGCGACTTACTAAGTGTGACTCTTTGTGAAACACCTCCCTGCAAGTTCCAGTGTCACAAACAAGGTATCAAAATATGCTCATCTGACCGTAATTAAATGTCTAAAACCCGGAACCCCACGTCAATTTACGCCACTTGCTTCGCTCTACTTGATCGTAAATATGCCTACTTTAGCCCTCCCCCCACCCACCCCCCGCGGGGCCTGCATATAACATGTAAGAGTGGGGGTGAGGCGAATTTTTTTTTTCTGCCCCAAAACTTTTTTGCTCATTATTATGTATTTTATTTTATTATCTTTATATAGCGCTTAATACAAAATTATGTCTCTAAGAGCTTTACAAAATATACTATTATGCCAATGCTCCCTCGCCCCTCGCATTTTGTCCCCCCGGTCGTGAACAGAAATCGCTGCCCCTGGCTGGTTCCATGACACATGCTCCGCCGACGATTGCTCCGCCGACATTTACTCCGCAAAACGCGACAATTGCTCCGCGACATTTGCTCCGCGACATTTGCTCCGACGTCAAATGCTCCGCCGACAGGTGCTCCGCCGACAGTTGCTCCGCCGACAGTTGCTCCGCCGACAATTGCTCCGCCGACAGATGCTCCGCCGACAATTGCTCCGCCGACAATTGCTCCGCCCGACAATTGCTCCGCCGTCAATTGCTCCGAAAAACGCGACAATTGCTCCTCCGACATTTGCTCCGCCGACATTTGCTCCGCCTGAAGCGACACTTGCTCCGCCGACATTTGCTCCGCCGACAATTGCTCCGCCGACATTTGCTCCGCCGACATTTGCTCCGCCTGAAGCGACACTTGCTCCGCCGACATTTGCTCCGCCGACATTTGCTCCGCCGACAATTGCTCCGCCGACAACTGCTCCGCCGACAATTGCTCCGCCTGAAGCGACAATTGCTCCGGTGACATTTGCTCCGCCGATAAATGCTCCGCCGACAAATGCTCCGCCGACATTTGCTCCGCTCAAAAATTGCCCCGTAAAATACAAAGGCTACTACAATTGTTTCTCCTCCCCAAAAGTACCCCTTAAAAGACAATGCTCTGCCAACAATAAAATTGCTCTCCGATCCAAAAGTGCGGCCTCTTGGAAGATATGAATGCTCCTCTGGTAATTAGTGCAATAAATGCTCATCCGTTTTTTGCTATTCCCCATGTTTGATTAAAAAGAGAAAATCAAGTTATAGCTCCTTATGCAAGTTCTCCGGCGAAAGATAATTACTCCGCTCAAAATCTGTTTCATGTATTACTCATTAGCTGATCCAAAGCTCAAGGCTATCTCTCTCTCTTTCTCTCTTGCTCCTCCTTTTCCTTTTTACACCCTTTTCTTGTCTTCTTGACTCTTTTCTTTCCTCTCATGCTATTAGTGTTTTTTCAATTTCATCACTGTCTTCTTCTTTTCTCCCCCTCTCGAGTTCTATTTCTCTCTTGAAATTGTAACGTAATGTAGTACATTCTTGTTTAGAATAGTATTTTCAATAATATCCAGTCCGTTTTCTATAGGTTTCTTTCCTTCAGTTAAGTGTATGTAGCTTTACTATAATTATATAATATGTATATATATTAGTGTGTAAAACACCCCGTCTCATTCGAGTACTTTGTTTTCACTGACCTTAAGGGACTCACGGAGCCACCGGAAGAAGAGCAATTGGCTTATTATGAAGAACTAACATCAAACTGCAACAGAATGATTTGTATAAATGGGAATAAGCAGAAAGGCTAAGAATTAAACCATAAAGATAATAAAATAACAGTGTTATTAATTTTCTTTATTCTTATCGTTTCAAATAATAATTACAAAAACTTACATCACATATTCAACCAAACAATTTCATGATGCAGATATGTTATATCACGGGTGGCCAACCTTTTAAAGCTCGCGGGCCACAGCTAACGATTGGCATAACTTGGCGGGCCATATAGGTAGTCCCCCCACCCCCCCCCAAAAAAAAAAAAACAAACACCCATGTAATACGTGTACACACCTGCAATTTTGTAAAAACAAACAAGCAAACAACAAAATCAGTGAAGAAAAAATTTCATTGAACGCGGTGCATGCAAAGGGAAGGGGAGTATCCAGTTTACGATTAAGATTCATGAGAAAATTCAACGGCGGGAGAAAGGGCTGTAAGTTTCAAGAGAAGTATGGCATTTCAAACATATTTCTCGATTCACAACATTAATGTGTATAATATGTACAAACTGAAATTAACACGGATAGTGATGTTAATGCCGGGGGGGGGGGGGGGGGGGAGGGGGATACTCAGAGTTGGTTTGGACGGGGGGTGTGCCGCTCAAGCCTTGAAACCCCTACCCATTATTAGGGGGCATTTTCTCGACCCATTTTCCAAAATGTTCGGGTGTTTTTTGGATGTTTTTTGAGTGTTTGCATGGCAAACGCCCGAAAATTTTGAAAATTTTGTAGAAACGGACCCATTTTTAATGTATTTTTTGTTAGAAACGGGACCCATGTTTAGGGATTTTTTGTGTGATAAAGTCACCCATTAGAGTGGCACATCCCCGTATGTCCTAATAATGTGAGTACCCCACCCCGGGTGTTTATGTCAATGATCAATTTGAGGAATTTTGTATCAACAACGTTTCAATTCACGTTTTAACGATTCAATATAATTATGTTTTACCCTATTTCGGTTCCATGACACATGCTCCGCCGACGATTGCTCCGCCGACATTTACTCCGCAAAACGCGACAATTGCTCCGCGACATTTGCTCCGCGACATTTGCTCCGACGTCAAATGCTCCGCCGACAGGTGCTCCGCCGACAGTTGCTCCGCCGACAGTTGCTCCGCCGACAATTGCTCCGCCGACAGATGCTCCGCCGACAATTGCTCCTCCGACAATTGCTCCGCCGACAATTGCTCCGCCGTCAATTGCTCCGCAAAACGCGACAATTGCTCCGCCGACATTTGCTCCGCCTGAAGCGACACTTGCTCCGCCGACATTTGCTCCGCCGACATTTGCTCCGCCGACATTTGCTCCGCCGTCAATTGCTCCGCCGACAATTGCTCCGTCGACAATTGCTCCGCCGACAATTGCTCCCCCTGAAGCGACAATTGCTCCGGTGACATTTGCTCCGCCGACAATTGCTCCGACGACATTTGCTCCGCATGAAGCGACACTTGCTCCGGTGACATTTGCTCCGACGACATTTGCTCCGCCCAAAAAGTGTCCCATTAAATACAAATGCTACTAGTACTACGACGAATGCTTCGCCGACAATATTTTTTTTTCACGGGTTGTTTTTGTTTCTTTCTTATTTTCTTCATTTTCTGAATGCATTTCATGAAATTATGTAAATGAAATGAAATGAAATGAATGAATGTTGATAATGTGGGAGGAAAAAGCAGTTGCCTAAAAGTCATTTCGACTATACTGAAATAACGTTCCATCTATCACTGTACGTCCCACATAATGTACACTAAACACTAATTACATGTCATGGGAAGTTTTTTTTTTTTTAAAGTAGAGCAGCAAGCCACATTCCCCAATACGCGCATACCTCCTAGTTAATTTCAAACAGCTCATCAATATGTAAGACCTGAAATTACCTCAATGAAAGAAGACTAATAACATGAGAGGAAAGAAAAGAGCAAAAAAGACAACCGTTTTTTGCTATTCCCCATAATGTTTGATTTAAAAAAAAAAAAAAAAAAATTATAGCTCCTTACGCAAGTTCTCCGGCGAAAGATAATTACTCCGCTCAAAATCTGTTTCATGTATTACTCATTAGCTTATCCAAAGCTCAAGGCTATCTCTCTCTCTCTCTCTCTTTCTCTCTCTCCCATGCTCCTCCTTTTCCTGTTTACACCGTTTTCTTGTCTTCTTTGCTCTTTTCTTTCCTCTCATGCTATTAGTCTTCTTTCATTTCCATCACTTCTTCTCTGCTCCCCTCTCGAGTTCTATTTCTGTCGTGAAATTGAAACGTAAAGTAATACAATCATGTCATACATTCTTGTTTAGAATAATATTTTCAATAATATCCAGTCCATTTTCTAAAGGTTTCTTTCCTTTAGTTAAGTGTATGTAGCTTTAATATAATTATATATGTTAGTGTGCAAAACACTCCGTTTCATTCGAGTACTTTGTTTTCACTAAATAATTTAAGGGACTCACGAAGCCACCGGAAGAAGAGCAATTGGCTTATCATGAAGAACTAACATCAAACTGCAACAAAATGATCTGTATAAATGTGAATAAGCAGAAAGGCTGCCATCTCATTTTCCCGTCTGAATGGGTTCTCTTCCTTACGTATATAAGTGCCCTTATTTTCTAAACTTTTTTTTTATATTTGTGTGTTTATTAAATTTTCAATCATATACAAATTACATATTTACAAGTCATTGGTAATAATTAGACAAACAAAAAAAACAATATGTATAAGAACAACTAACAATAATGAAAGGACAAGAAAGTTATAAAAAAAAAACATTATAGTAAAAAAAAATACACTGTACACATATAAATCATAGTTTGAACTCCAGTGCATAAAGGGGAGTGAGGGGGCACAGGAATAAAAGTTAAATCAACATGAGTATCATAAGTCAAATCGCCATTTCTTAAAATGCGAAAC
>JAVYIG010006698.1:0-113162 GCA_035222895.1 Strongylocentrotus droebachiensis | reverse complement strand
TTCCTCGCAGCCGATGGAATTATAAGAGCTTCATTTGTTGAAATGAGAGATTTTGTGTCATCATGGATGTTCATCGCGACCTGGGACAGCATGGCTTTCTACGGTGCGAATAATACCTCTATCGTAAGTAAACTGGCTTAATAGATTGTTCGCCGCTGGACCTATTCATTTTAATTTATCATCTGTCGATCGCCTCCCTATCATGTTTTCGGATACTGTTTCATGATAAGGTGATATAACGTACGCACAAAGACATTCCCCCATTTTAAACCCCGGCCGCCTATTTTCAAACATATTTAAGGAATTACAGCAGGTACTTTTGCCAAATGAATCTTCCTAGAAATCATTGTACTTGACAAATTATGCAATTTGTCCCCTTGAAAAATGTAACATAGATATTAATAAATATATATACATTCATGTACATGTATACATTTCCTTTTTTTTTGTATGAATCAAAAAAACATTCCATATTTATTTCATGTATATTTTATAAACATGTTTATATTTTTTGCAGAGGAATTCCTTTCAAGCTGTGATGGTGACGGACGGTCGCTATTCCTTCGCCATCTTTAATTACGGTGATATCAACTGGACAACGGGAACTGACAATGGTGGTGATGCTAGTACTGGCCTTGGTGGCACCCCTGCTCAGGTGAGTCATTAGGGACTTTTAGATTTGCACGTCGACAGCTTTGACTGCAACGTGTGACGTCATTTTATGGCACTGCGCATGCGTTATGTCGTCTCAGTCGGCGATCGAGAATGCGTCAATCTTGATTTTCCTAAATCTAGTACATACATACACATATTGATATTTATATAGCGCCTTTACATGCTCAAGGTACTAGTATGCCGCGTGCGCATACAATATACAGTCCCTCAGGTAGACAAAGGAACATCCCTTCCCTGCTATTATGTAAAAATGTGTAGAACAGGTGTCACATGCATATTCACCTGTTCTACACAATTTTACAATTAATAGCAGTGAAGGCATGTTCTATTGTTGAGGGTAGAATGAGGAACTGTATATTTTGTCCTCTTTCTTTGTCCGTGATGTTCATAGTGTTACTTCCTGCATGCATGTATATCGGCGTCGAGTGCAATTCGTGTTCTCGTCCACTCAATCTAAAAGTCCCTATTACATGGTTTGGTTCGTTTGTCTCTCCTCTTATAAAGTGGAGACGTGATTATATACATGGTAACGAGCTCATGTAATTATAGTAGCCCCTCCCATTCCTATGAACTAATACATCAGTCACATCGCCAAACCAGCTCCAAGCCGAGTCCAGACCGACCAATACTCCACCAAACGGTGTAATTTAATTTTGGATGACGATCCTCTTCACAGTTCTAGTTTTAGTTTTAGTTAGACAGGACTTCAAGTGACAGAAATGAACTGTCCAGTGCTGAGCTTTAAGGAGTGATGCTTCGGTGTATATAATGATGCACTCACTGCTGGAATATAAATCCCGTTAAATTGCTATGCCGCATGAATTCATGGCAGCGAATAGACATTGAGAGGAGTTTAAACAAAACAAGAGGAAAGCCAAAGTATGTGTAGAACTTGATCAATAATCTAAAAAAACACTGTATCCGTCTGGTCTATTTACACCGAAACAGGGAAAAGCAGTTTTGCATCATCTTTAAGTCAGAAGTATGTCAACTTATAGATACATCAAACAACTCTGATATTTTACTCTTTTCTTTTGGGACTCACCAACACCGGACTGACCAAAAAAGATATGAAATGAGACGAATAAAAACATTACTCAAACTCCTATCAAGGTATATTTGGAAGTATTGCTTCAAAGTTCACATGCTTGACTCTTAGGTTGGATTCAACGCTGGTGATAGAGTGACCTTTTACAGTGTCCCTGGATCTCAGACAGCGGCCGTCGTCGATATCGAAACGACATCGAATATCGGTGTACCTGGAAGATGGGTGTTCAGAACGGACAACTCCAACATCGAAGGTCTAGAATGTACAACCTCCGGTGCGTTAACAACCATTATAATCTTGCACGCGCTGACGTAATCATCATCATCATCATAATTTTCCTCTTTGGGGTTACTGACTTTCGGGTCATGATCCCACTCCTTCTCTCCTAGTCTTCTTGTCTCGAGCACCGACCCCGTTTGGACCATACTTACTGATTTCTTTCTTCATCATTGCTTTCAAAGAGATCGTCGGTCTTCCTTTCCCTCTTATTCCATCCACTTCTAGATCCGACACTCTTTTCACAAGCTCATTTTCCTCTTTTTCTATCCATCTCAATCCATTTCTATTTACCACTTCCACCACAGTCTCGCCTAGACCCAACCATTTCGTGAGCTCATTTGTGTTCTTTCTATCGCACATCATATCAGCTTCATATCAAACATCAATAACATATTAAGAGTAAGGTATGGTCCCTGTGTTTCTTTTTTTATATCAACATGTCACATTCCCTTCGATATCGCATTGTATATTTTGATACCTCTCCTTTTGATTATATTTTTTTCGAGTTATCAGGATAATAAAAGGTAGGTTCTTGGACACCTACCCCCTGGACATCCACCCCGGATAACCACCCAAGTCAACTACCCCCTAGGGCAATAACTCTCTAGCGCGACTACCCCCCCCCCCCGAAAAGTACCTCCCGGACAACTATCCTAGGGGTAGATGTCCTAAGGGGTAGTTGTATGGGGGGTAGTTGACCAAGAGATAGTTGTCCTATGGGGTAGTCGACTGGGGATGGTTATCCTGGCGTGGATGTCCAGGGGGTAGGTGTCCGGATAAGTAAAAGGTATAATAGAATTAGGGGAAAAAACACTTCTTTCGGTCAATTGGAAGATATCTAAAATATGTTTGTAGTCATCTCTTGATTTATAATTCAAAACCTTGTCGAATGACAAGGTATTGTGTGTGTGTGGGGGGTGTAAGCGATAGAGCGTGTGTGTGATGCGTCAGTGGGTGCGTGCGTGTATTTTCTTCTCTCTCTCCCTCTCTCTCTCTCGTTCTCTCTCTCTCTCTCTCTCCATCCCCTTCTCTCTCTCTCTCTCTCTCTACCCGCATGAACCTAAGTACACCTAGGTGTGTAATATTGGTATGACACGCCCTCTTTCATTCCATTTCGTTAACCAGAGGTTGGTTTTCCTCCTGACAGGTGCCATTTCCTTGTCCCCATTGGTCGGTTCAATGCTTGGCGGAACTGAGGTTCTCATCAGCGGACCGTGCTTCAATTCAAACAACCTGATTGTCTGTGATTTTGACGGATTCCAGACTTCTGGAAGTCTTCTGGAAGACAAGATCGCACTCTGCGTTTCGCCGACTTTCTACAAAGTTGGACGGATTCCCCTGAGCGTGTCTCTGGACGATGGAGCCACGTTCGATTTCAAAGTATTGTTCACAATTAGTAAGTTCATATGAACATCATCTTTTTTAAAAATCTATGACTATGTCCACCTTAATATGCCGCTGGTTTACGCTATAACATGTATTACAAAAAATGTTCACCTCCATCCATGCATAAAATATCAACACTACATAACTTCTAGGCGGCCTCGTGATGGCTTCTGTATGGTGATGGTATGCCAAGTTTTTCTGTCCGCAGCCAGTCTTAATGCATCTGTCAGCTTTGGTATGGATATTGCTTTGCAGTCCTATGAGATGCAGTCAAGCCATCTTTTGGGTGGACGGCCTCTGGGTCGAATTCCTGTGACATTTCCTTCCACGGCAATTTTGGGGTATCTTGTGGGTTTCATTCTTAGGACGTGGCCAAAATATTTGACTCTTTTAGTGGAGACTTTGTCCATAACATCTTGATAGAGGTTGAGGGATTCTTTGATGTGTGTGTTACGAATCTTATCTAGTCTTGTCACCCCCATTATGCGACGAAGGCTTGCCATTTCAAACACTTGAGGCCTGTTGCTATCTTCTTTTTTTTTACCTGTCAAGGATTCTGCCCCATAAAGCAGTATAGATAGGATGAGTGATTGGTACAGTTGCATCTTCGTGTGGTTAGTAACGCTTTTTGAAGTCCATATGTTATTTAGCCTTTGGAAAGCTGCCCCTGCTTTCCTGATACGAGTCTTAATGTCACTTGTACTTGAGCCGTTTTCTGCTATTTTCCCTCCCAGGTACACAAAATCTTCTACCTGTTTTAGTCTGTCGTTGGCTATGTCAATGTTGAGGTTGCACTTGCTTTTGCTAATAGCTTGCACTTCTGTCTTTGCTATGTTCACCTTGAGACCAAGGTCACAGCTTGCCTTGTAGACTTTATCAACCAGTGTCTGCAATTCCTCTGGAGTCTCGGCTATCAAGACGATGTCATCTGCAAAACGTAAGTTTTTTATGCAGGTTCCTTGAATTTAGGCTCCTATTTAGACTTCATCCATTGCCATGGTCATAACTAGCTCGAGGAGTTTATTAAAAAGTTGGGGGGAGATGGCACACCCCTGCCTGACTATTAAATTAAAGCAACTTGGAAAACCATATATGACATTTTAATGAAAGTTCGGGAAAAATTCAATGTGATGTTATTGAACAAAATGGTAAAAATATACATGATAAACAGGCCATTGTCCAAGCATTGTATTGATGTTTTAGTACTATTGGTAGGGACACTGTAAATTGTTTACCTGATGTCTCCGTAGATATTCTGCTTTTTTACCTAAAAGGGACTTTTCAAAGTCTATATTTATAAAAACCAGTTGAGATTTCAGAAATATTTGAAATTGTTACAAAAAAATGAAACATGGTTTAAAGCAAATAAATTGAAATTGAATGCACAAAAAAAGGGCTATATGGTATTTCGGCCAACCAAAAATTATAGATAAATCCTGTATGGAAATCAGTATCAAACAACAAAACATATCGATAGTAAGTTCTATATTTTTTTTAGGAGTAAAACATGACAACAAACTGACTCGGAAGGAACATGTGCATTATTTACCATGTCAAATATATAAAGCTATTGGTGCAATGAACATAATTACTAAAATTGTACCTTTAAATATTCTTATTGACTGTAATATGATGTGGGGAGATTGTTATAAAACTCATTGTAGTCGAATTGCTATTCTTCAGAAACCTGCTTTACGAATTATATTTAACGAACTTCCTTTCTCCCACACTGCTCCTGTATCTAAAAAACACATAATGTATAAACAATTTATGATCTACATTGCTATCTTTATGTTTACATTACTCAAATATACTTCCCGGCAAAGTCTCTAGATGATTCTTTTATTTATTATATAATTGTGACTAATTATGAAACTCGTCAATCAAATCTTGTTCGCCTACCAAAGTTAACTTGTGACTTTTCAAGAACAACAATTATATATGCCGGACTAAAATTATGGAACAAATTGCCTGAAGAAATTAAAATATGCCCAACAGTGTCAATTTTCAAAAGAAATCTTACAAAATATCTTGTAAACGAATTTGTATATGTAGGATCATTTATACATAAATGCTCTCTCTGTTTATCTTTTTGTAATGGATTTTTCTGGTTTAATTCTATATGTTCATGTTTTGTGTCATTTTACGCTTTGTATTTGCATCTTGTTTTAAGTGAATTTAAGAAACATTTTATGTAAATTGTATTATCTTCGGGAATAACCTTCATAGGCCATTGGCCCTACGTTTTGTCCACCACATTATGATTTCAATTGGAGATGTTTCATTTGAGTCACTGACGTTGTAGTCCGTCAGCGAAATAACATTCGTTTACAACGGGTTTTAAAAATGTACCAGGATTCAATACAAACTCGCTGGGCAAACTGATACGAGTTTGATTCCTAATGAGCAACTCTGCATTTTCGCTGTATCCTATGTCCTATATTATTCTGTTTGAAGGAAACTATTGACCCACAGAAATAACTGCGTTAATCCTTTGGTTCAGTTATATATAAATGCACAGGACAGACCCGGAAGCGGTCACTTGGCACATACGCATCGTTTTCGCCCAGGATTTGATTCGTTGTTGACGGAGTCCTATCTTTGAGGGAAATCATTGATTGTAAACACTTAATCCGTCCTGGAATGATTATCTCCATCAGATGCCGATTTTGCCGATATGTTATTTCGTACCTGTATTTCCTTTGGTCATATTTTGTTCTAATTATCCTATCTTTAGATAGAGAGAAGTACCCTACATCAGGGGCACTACTTGGGCCATGTAAGTATTCAGTCAGGTCAATGTTAAATGGGCCCTTACTTTTTTGTTTAAATGTTGTTTTTTCCGTCTTAGAAATGATACAATCAAAAGGAAATAACAAAGAATGTCAAAATGTATAAACTTACACAGAATATAGAGTTTACATAAGCAAGAAAAGAAATATTATGGCAGTAAAAAAGAAAAAAATTAAACAAGAATGTACTACCAAAAAAAAAGAGAGAACAAAAAAGACGGCTGCACATTCCATTTTCAGCTGAACTTGCATATTGCGGCTGAATTTTCATAACAAAACAGAACAAGAAGAAAAATATTATTGGAATAAATTATACTGAGGTCTCACGGTATTAATTAAATTAGTTGTGGAATAGATTGTTTGAATAAGGACAGAGATGTTCAATCGCGAATATAATGCTGTTGTATCTCGTATTCCGCCCCCCCCCCCATTTATGAAGAAGAAAGGGCGTTTGCCTTTGTCTGTTCGGGGGTATGGAAAGGGAAAATTAATGTACCATAGCTGATAAGGTCTTGGGATATAAAATATGTTTTCAGCTGAATAAATAATTGGTGTCATGCTATTGAGGATTTCAAACATCATTACACGTACAGAATTTCTGGCGAGATATCAAAGTTTCCCACCGCAAGACTTCATACATTGAAATAACAGAACATGTAATTGAGGCTTTATTTTAGAATAGTTTTTTCTACTCTATTTTGTAGCTTTTTTTGATTGATCGATATATTTTGTTCTTATGAAGACTGCAAAAGTATGTCCGTATAATCTAGATAAGGTAGAATAACATTTATGTTTATAAGTTTTAAGTTAATTAGTTTCGTCTAGTAAGATGTTAGGCTTTTTGCATATTATTCTGGATTTCGAATGAAATAATGGGTTTTTCTTTTCCTTATCCCTTTTTATGAAATTAAATAGCCTGATCTTTGACATCTACAAGGTTATCCTAGAAGATAAAATACAAAATTAGTTCGTCTAAAGTCGTTTTTGCTAAATCGCACTTATTGTATTCTTTTTTAGTCAAGAATGAAGTATATCATTTCCTCCTTCCCTACAGTTCTTTCAACGCCCGTGATCATCGGAATATCTGTGGGATCAGTAATTCTGATCGTTTTTTTATCGTGCTTGACGTCATTCTGATCTGCCGACTAAACAAACGTCCACCATCGAGCAGGTATGCTACTTGTATTTTACTGGCACCAAAGACATATAAAAAACACGGTCATTATTCTAGTAAAGACCTTACGAAAATCAACTTTACACAGAAATGGGTATACGGGACTACATGCACAATCATCATTGACTGTTTGATGCAAACACTTGAATAACACTATAGTCATTTGCTGAATATGGAGGTATTTCAAGAGCAATCATGTTCAGGGGACATTTCTATGACGGTATTCTTCTAAATTGACATACAGAGGATAGAGAAGCTCACAGACTACTCTTCATCTTTACCGGAACGCTCCGTCATCTCATTAGCTTGAAATGAAAGCTATAAAGAACCGACTCTTCTATAAGATAACATGTTCACTGTTAATTTTTTTGGTCTCAATTCCGCACTTGGCCGATGTGAATCCAACTAATAAACCATTGTAGATTCATTTTCTTTTTTCCAGATTAAAAAAAATAAGAAAACTAATGTCATGAAGATATTAATTATTTCTTTGTAAATGTAACTGGAATCGTGTAGGATTTTTTCATTGAGTGTATTGAGCGTTACGGTTCCTCGAGGTAAAAGGAGGTTTTTAATATCCATACACTATGAACATGACTGACAATGAGAGCGGACAAAATATACAGTTCCTCAGGTAGACAAAGGAACATCCCTTCACATCTATTATGTAAAAAGGTGAATATGCATGTGACACCTGTTCTACACATTTTTACATAATAGCAGTGAAGGGATGTTCCTTTGTCTACCTGAGGAACTGTATATTTTGTCCGCTCTCATTGTCAGTCATGTTCATAGTGATAGTCCTTTAAAAGCGTGTACAGGAGTTAATATCGTAATGATATGCGCTATACAAGAATAGCATATTTATATTATAACAAGTCGTTTTTCTTTGTCTCTGTTCCCCTCTCTTCCTCAGTAGTGCTGAGGCTGATCTATAAACTTCAAAACAACGAGTGGATGGACGCATGAGGTCAGAGCTACTGTTTTTAAATCTCTGCAAATACATGCATGAGCAGACAACCACATATACGCTTTTTGTGGGCCCTTTTTTTCTTCATAATTTGTAATTGTTTTTAATATCACAGAAAATCCTATTACTCAGACATAAACGGCTTTAACATAGAGCATATATGTGTGGCTTCGTCTTTTAAAATTTCCGATTAAAATGAAATTCAACTGTCAACAGGTACTAGGTAAGACGGCGCACTATTCGTCAATATATTCCCAATGTTAACCATTATCTATAACCATTATACATGTCATACTTTAGAACTATGAAAAGAAAAAACTGTGGTTGTTGTAGAATCTTAGTATGACTCTCATAAAATAACTCTTAGAAGCCATGGGCGGATCTAGCTTTCGCGAGGCGTTTTTTTCTTTTTGGTGCCATTTTGACCCCTCCCCCCCGTAAGTGATGTTTTCCTGGCATCTACTAACATCTACAAATACTGTGTGGGTTTGGAAAAATGATGGTGTTTTTCTATGCACATCACATTTTCACTTGGCAGCTCAAGGGGGGGGGGGGGTAAACCCCTAAGCCCCTAGATCCGCACCTGGAAGCTGTTATATTTTGTTTTTCTCTCTCGTGTCTTTCATTCAGCCTTTTTCGATTGGTTTCATCTCTCATTTCATGTTTTCTTACCAAGAGGTAGCATCTCTTTAGTGGTACCAAAGGTTAATGTTACACAACTTGAGAAATGAAAAACATAAAAAAAAAAACACAACAACAATGGAGCATGTTAGCGCTTCCATTTTTGTAAAGATTAATTGCGTAATTCTTGAATGAAGAAACAAATGTTTCCTGTTGGCTGGGTTTAGTGAGTGGGTAGGTGAAAACAGAAACAAAGAGACAAACATAAAACGATAGGTTAAATAAGCTTGGGTTACACAAAGGGAGAGGTCATAATATCAAAACGATCCTCCGCGACCGTGACGTAACAAAAAGAGGCCTGTCGTATCCATTTGTTACTGAAACTCACTTGACGATTTGGTTTCCTAAATTTGTCGTCTTCCCTAATCTTGATTCAAATCCTTTATGTTGTTATACTGCTTGACAATAGAACAGATTATCGTTATAAATCACTTCATGTATTATAAAGAAATGTACATGAGTCATCGACTGTTGTTTCCAATGCGCGTCGTTCATCGACGCGAATAGATTGCAGTGTCAATATTGAGATGCTTGACAAAATAAATTTTAAACATTTTTGTCATAATTATAAACGCATGAATTCCAATGATAAGTTGTATAATTATGTAATGTAATTTGTTTATATTTAGTGCAAATAATATTCCATTTCGAGTGCTGTGTATAAAGATTATTGTTAAAAATTTGAGATTTGCCTTAATGTTTTGCTATGAACTATGTTTAGCGCATTTATCTGCGGTTAAGCGCACGATGTTCACGGATCCAGCGCTAGCTTTTTTTGATGAATGTTATATAGATGAATTTATGACTCAACAATTTTTTGGACGATTTTCGACTGTGCTCTGTCCGGCATTACAAAAGACATACTCTCTTGGAATTGTGACTTTATACTCGTTAGATTTTTGAAGTTAAAAGAGTGGAATTTGGGCCTCCGTAGGGTAAACAACTATTATTTAGCTCTACTTAGGGGGCAGTTCCCACAAATAAAATACAAAATGAAAATGCAATCAATTTGCAATAATTCATTGAATTCCCCCTCGGTCCCCAACATAAACAAATTCTCTGTACGTCCATGCATTATGGCTCAAGGCATGGTCACACAGAAGATTTTGTTCTTTTGGGGACTCGGGGAAATTCAATGAATTATTATCATTATTCCTCATTACTGTCATTTTTTACTTAAGGGCGTAGGCCCCCTAGTTGATAAGCATAGTAGCATACACATGCTTTAGCAGTCACGCAAAACAAACACTGGCAAATTATTATTCAACAAAATCTGAGATTGTATACTATTATCTACATTATTTCAAATGATAACCATATCCATAACCATTATACATGTCATACTTTATAATTATGTCTTTAACAACATTTACCACTGAAACTGTTATATTCTGGTTTTATCTCGCGCTGCTTAAATTGTGCCTTTTGAGATTACTTTCCTCTCTCATTTCATGTTTTCTTACCAAGAGGTGGCGCTGCACCTCTTACAGTGGTTCCAAATGATTCAGATTGCTTAATTAAATATTGAACTAATTAATTTGCATAGAAGCTATGTTTATACTGCTCCTTTTCATAATGTTTTATCCGAAAATATCGATATGAAGTATTACCGTTTACTTTTACTTTTTTTTTATTTTGACAAATCTTTTTTTCCCTCCCAAATTGTAGAATTGTATCACAATTTATATACTTGATTGAATACGTGCAGAATTAGTTTGGATACTTACGAAAAAAAAAAAAAAATGTCTGTGGGTATGATACAACGTACTATGTTTAAAGATAAAGGTTAGTTCTGGTAACGTGATTGCATTGTGAAAGAAAAGGTGTGGAATGCATCAGAACAAGTTGATCATGTAGCATGTAAGTATTGGTGTGCACTGCAAGGTTCAGGATTCATCAAATTCTTAACAAATTTGGCTCGGTCTTGGTAAAGTAACAAGCACACTACATAGAAAGATGTATATGGGACAACACAAATAGTGTCGGGGCTAGTACTACTTGCTTTCCTTATCTTTCTATGTTCATTACGGTTTTGATTTCCGTATTAGATTTAACGATCTTCAGAAGCACTAAAACAATGATGCATCATATTTAGGAGCAAACACCTCTCCAGAGAGATGATATCTCTTTCCTGAATTATGACTTTTGCTGTTTCTATATTCGAGCAAGTAATACAATACATTTTACAGTTGATTGTCATTTCATCATATCATATTTTATTTTAATTGATTAAATTTGACATTGAGATTTGAAGGAATAAAAAAGAAGATAATGTTATACCACTTGGGAACTGAAAAACATTCAAAAGGAAAACGATGAAAAAAAGGATTACATATAGCCTTCACTTTTGCGAAGATTCAATATGTAATTCCTGAATTAAGACACAAATGTCTCCTGTTGGTCTGGTTCGGTGAGTGGGTGGGTGTGTGTGAGAAAAGAAAGAAAAAGACAAAGAGAATACAATAGGTTGATCAGACGTGGGTAACACAAAGGGAGAGGTCATAATATGAAGGAAGATTTACAAAAAAAAAAGATTAAAGTAATACACAAAAATGATGACAGGAATCACACATTCATTACACATGCAAATTACGAGGAATACAATTACATGTACATTAAAACAAAATAATCAAATTATCTTGATGCAGACATCAAGAAACACAGTAGTCGTCCTAGTTCAATAAAGAAGTTTTTCTTTTTAAGCCAAACGATATTTTTGTTCATTAATTTTAAATGTATCATCATGATAAAAGATTGAAAAAAGTAATTTGTTAATGGAACCTACAATGATCGTGGCCTTGTGTGGATTTTCACCTGGTGTGTAGATAGCTCAGTGTTTTTATAATTTGTGGTAAATATACATTAGTAATACAATTTTGGAAAACGAAAATATTAGATTTACACGGTTAAGCAGTCGACTCGATCTTGTCATGGCAAACAAATACTTAGCTGATTTTATTATATTTTTAGAACGTCTGTTGTAGGTGACATGTGGCCCATCAGTTTGATAACGAAAGATGTCATAAGAGAGAGAGAGAGAGAGGAGTGAGTACGAGAGAGAGAAAGATAGAGAGAGATAGAGAAAAGAAAGATCAGATAGTGAGGAGGGAGAATCTCCATGATTTGATTCAGCATATTTACTTGTGTAGTATCTCACTTTCAATTGTTTATTAAACAGGTTTATTACTTCAAACTTAAGATAAAAATTACATCATCAATTAAAGTTCCTTTATCAGATAATAATTTGTGTGATCCAAAAAAAAAAAAGTCCTGGTCTTCTACTTTCAAATTTTGAGCAAAATTATTTGTTATACGAGTTACGTGCATGGCATCGACCCATACTTACTTACTTACTTACTGTCCATTATGTTTCCTGACACATAGGGCAGCAAAAAAAGTCTTCCACTCCTTCCGATCCTGGGCCAGTCTTTGGATGGTTCCCCATGTGTGGTTCAGGTCTTTAATCTCCCCTTACACAGTTCTTTGCCAAGTGTTCTTAGGACGTCCTCTCTTTCTTTTGCCTTCTGGTGTCCAGTGGAGGGCTGTTCGTGTGAGTGATTTCATCTATGTTCTTTATCATTACATGTCCAATCCATCTTCATGCTGTCTTGATGGCATTGGGCATACAGTGCTATGCTAGTTGACATTTATAGTTCGTGCATACATATATACAAATTTATACACTTTATTTCCTGGTTAGTAATTTCATATATCATCATATCTAATTGTACGTCTTAAATTAGATGAAAAACATGATCAGACATGTGATTTACATGTGAAAACATGCAAATTAATCATGAATATGCATAAGATACATTGAACTGGTTTTTTTAACTGGTAAATCAACTGGTATTCGTACTGTTTTTTAACTGGTAAATAAACTGGTACTCGTACTGGTTGTCAACTTGTAAATCAACTGGTAATCGTACTGGTTTTCAACTGGTAAATCAACTGGTAATCATCTACTGGTTTTCAACTGGTAAATCAACCGGTGATTATCTACTGGTTTTCAACTGGTAAATCAACTGGTAATCATCTACTGGTTTTCAACTGGTAAATCAACTGGTAATCATCTAGTTTTCAACTGATAAAGCAATTAGTAAATCAACTGGTAATATCAACTGGTCTCAGATGTCAACTGGTATTTCTACTGGTTTCCAAATTGTATCAACTGGGATCAACTGGTACCAGTTGAGACCAGTTGAGACAAGTTGAGACCAGTTGAGACCAGTTTAAACCAGTAGATACGAGTAGGTAATCCTTACTGGTTTCAACTGGTATCAACTGAAATGTCGACCTGGGAGCTGCCTCATCACCCAGTCAACTGGTTTTTAACTGGTAAATCAACTGGTAATCATCTACTGGTTTTAACTGGTAAATCAACTGGTAATCATCTACTGGTTTTCGACTGGTAAAGCAACTGGTAAATCATATGGTAATATCAACTGGTCTCAGATGTCAAATGTCTATGACGATATTGAAGAGCAGTGCTGACATGACACATCCTTGTCTAACTTCAGTCTTCACTTGGAACTTATGGTTACTTTTTCCTACTATTGATGTGAAATTGATATAAAAGCTCTTAATTACAAGAACTAGTTGCTCTGGTAATCCCATATTTGCGTAGTATTCTCCAAAGGCTGTTTCGGAGGATGCTATCGAATGCTATTTCAAAGTCAAAAAAATTAATATAAAGTTTCCTCTGCCATTCTGTGCATTGCTCTATGATATTACGTAGTGCAAATATCTGGTCAGTGCACCCTTTTCCCTTCCGAAAAACCTGCTTGTTCCCTTCTGCGACTTTTGTCGACAGCATCTATGAAACGGGTAATAATTATCTTTGCCAAAATTTTGCTTTGTATTGACAATAGTTTGATACATAATGTGAGCATAATTTATTTTTCGTTTTTGCCCCAGTACATGTGAAAATCGCGCAGATCGATATTTTCGGTCAGTAGGGGGAGGGGGGGGGGGGGGGGGTGGTGGTAGTAAACTCACTAACAAAATTGTATAACACAATTCCTTTTTTAATTATTAAAAAAAAAGTCCAGGGGGCGTCCAGGCCCGTCGGGCCCTCTCTCCGTGGATCCGCGCCTGACTGCATCGACCCCTACCTTCACCTTATTGCTTAGTTTTAGGTTCATGGTTATAGCATGGATGCCACGCATTACCTCCAATTATGATTGGTTGATCTACTACTATCTCTACATCAGATATCCGTATAGACATTACCCAAAATAATGACGCAAAGTCCACATGCATTCGCTTATCATACAGTTATCATGATAATTGGTGTTTGATTCGAACACTTGTTATTACGTTTCAATCTTTGGTCATCATTAACCTCGTAAATCCACACCGTGCAAATAAATCATTAAGTAGATAATGCAGAAAACATAATTATCTTCTCTGACTGGAATATTTGTACACGAAATTACATTGTAATAAAATCAAAATCAAAGTTAAGTGCGTGACCAATTTGTAATAAAGTTACACCTTGTATTTCTCTGCGTTTGCGGTTGTTTGTATAGAGATTGACTTCATTGTCAAGATAATTATTTAACCATGGAGGATGTGTATGCTTGCGCAATTTTCGTGTAGATATTCTGGCGCGCACGTCCGTAAAGCGACGACTTGAGAACGGTAGACATTGAGAACATTCCAGGCTGTGGACTAGTGAGTTGCAAGAACTTGTAAAGGGAGAAACCAGGGAGCTGAGCAAGAAGACAATCAGAGAAAGACAGGCGACGATCAGCAGAGCACAGACGAAAGGAGAAGAAGAAGAAGAAGAAGAAGAAGAAAGACGCTAAATTTTGAAGATAACTGCAAGAGATAGGCCTATTGGACGGATTCTGAAATATTGACAGACTTGTTACTCTCTGCGATGATTTGGAAAGAGCAAGTTGCCATTTTCTTCTGTGTGGCTATCATCTTCGATGTACCTCAAAAATCAGAGGCAGATCAAAGTAAGATCATCCAATTATTTACATCCAACTTTCCGAAATAATATTGTTTGTATATTACATGAAATTTCATGAACTTTCATTTTCTTAGTTGTTTATGAAGTTCATTTCAGTCTGTTCAAATTATTCAAATCGATGAGGGGGGGGGGGGCGATGGAGGTTGCCCAATTTCCCCGTAGTTTTGCCACCGGATAAAGAACAGAAATTACATTTCATAGACATTTAACAATACATTGCGCGCAGATGAGTACGCGTTACAGCGTCTTTCACCAACAATGGCACAACAAATAAATTAGGATGTCAGATTTCATGTATGCATCCTCTGTAACATTTTTAATCAACTGATCGTGTATTTGTCTTTGTATGTATACTGGGCCCTCACCCATGATCCAAAATTAAGGTTTTCTTCACGTTATCTATATTATATCTCTGTTGACATGCTGGATAATAATATGTTTTCTTGTACGATAAACTATTTTGAAACAGAAATTGCCTTCAATTTATATTTACGGTGCCTTGTTAAAAGAAAATAAATATCCGCTCTCTGGTAACTCATCTTATTTGATTTTGTAACTCCAGCTTAGAGTTTTTTCAGCCGGGGTGCCGCAAGAGAATGTTAATTCCATTTGGAAAACGTAAATTTTGTGAAACGGTTAGAGTACGTAATGACATGAAAAAATAACATGCTGAAGATAATATAGTGTTTTTCTTCCTTGCTCGCTGACAATATTTTGACAGCAAGGCACCCGAATATATATTATATCTTTTTTTTTCGAGATAACATTGTTACTACACTCATAACATTTAAAAACATGAAAAATAAGGGTAACGAGAGGCCCAAATATCCTCATATTTGTGTATCAAGGTCAAGACCGAATATCTCACTTTTTATTCATGTACATTCGGCGGCAAGGTTCCCACATACAGACATTAATCTACATTTGCCACTCTCCACCAAGGTTTTAAATGGGTACCCGGTAGGATGCGAAAGTTAGTGTGGTTTGATTAGCAAGTGGTGCTGGAATGTGGAGTGGAGTGGAGGGAGTGGAGAATGTGCATACATTGTGTGCGAGTAAGCATGAATCCGAAGACCGGGGTAATAATATATCTCTGTAAAGCGCATAGAGGGGGCCTGCGGTCCTGAAATGCGGTATATAAGGACGAATTATTGCAATGACGACCTTCGTCATTGCCTTGTTTTCGTTCACATTCTGCCCCATTAATATTCTCCTCCTTAGTGTTTTCCTTATCGTCCGGAAATCGCATTCGTTTTACACATGGTGCTTGTTATTCCTAGTTAGGTACTTTTCTCAAGTCCTTTTCCTTTCAAATTTCGTAGGCATCATCTCTAGCATCTCATTAAGGTCACCTACTTTTTCAATTTTCGAAATCACTCATGCATAACCGTCCAAGCGCCATTTTGTCCGTTTCTGGTCCATTTTAAGACCTTTCTATCTTCCTTCCTATTTCCACTATCCTAGATCCAACAAACTTCTAACAAATTCCTCTAGATAGTCTAAGAGATGTTCTTTAATCTGCGACGTGTAACCTGTCCTTCAAAATGCCATCTTCATACTCAAAATTCAAATCTGAAACCGACTCCGTCAACAATCTCTCAAATTCTTGAAAAATTGACCCCTAAATAATCTAAAACTGCCATAACTTTCTCATATAAATTCCGTTTTGTATTTAAATCTCACAGTATCTTTATCTCATAAGTGCACAAAGCCTTGCAAAATGTTAAGCTCCAATGGCTTTGCACAACATAAATAGCGCCCTCTAAAGTTCTGGAAATTTGCTTTCTTTCTGTGGCCGTATCTTCATCATGGCTTGGCAAACCCGTACCCTTTTTTGGATTGAGATACTTGAAGATATGCCATTTCCAGCCATATACACAATTATATACCCTAACACTGACCGACTTTCAGAAAAATGCCCTCTAAATTCGCCATTTTCAAGAGAATTCCAAAATAACTTCAACTTGCTCTAAAACGGCGATCTTTATACCTACATCAATGAAACTTGGCAGACATATGTATCCATATACGTGACAACTGTTTGCTAAGTTTGGTAAAATTCGAATATGTCAGCGCAAAGTTATCGCCCAAAATGATGAATTTACTATGCATTACGTAATAGCGCGTTTAATACGTGCAATGCATTGCGCGCAGTTAACAATGGTGTCAAACTGACCGCAATGAAGTGCCCTTTCGAATGATACCAAGTATAATATATGTTCACACAGAAAATTGTGAGTAATGCGGTGGTCACATCCCGCCGTACTTGCAAGTGCGTGCTGTCTACGTGCAAAAACGTGGGCAAAATTTGGGAATCGGTACGTGGTGAGTACCGCCTCCGTACGGATTTGGGAGCACGCAGACACACCGTAGCACTTTTAGTGCACGAGGAACTTTCGCTGCGTTCGGGCTACCGATTCACCCCCAGTGCGCGTGACGTGCGTGCCCGGTACTGACAACGAGCGCACAACGCACTGACTCCGTGCGTTTTTAGATTTGTTTCCCACGGTCACTTGCTCTACGGAAGGCGCACTTAGCACGTGCGTGCTGCGCACGTGATAAGTGCTTGTTCCGTGCTTACTCGCCACTTCCCCAGTTCAACTTTCTAATGAGCACGCAGAACTCACGTGGACCGTACCGAGTAAGCACGTGCTCCGCACTTACAACGCACGTTGTGCGCACTGATTTATGCAGTATACAAAAGCCGAGCCGACGGAAGAGTGCCAACATTTCGTCTCCAAGATGGCGCCGAAGAAGACACAAAATAAGGGGTCAGCTGCATCTGCAGCTCCAAAGGCAGCGGATAAGAAAGCCAGAGAGGACCAACTTCAGAAACGGGCCGCGGAAGATGAGAGGGCCAGAGAGGAAGAGGAGAGGAGGAGCGAAAAAGATTCAGATGGTGACGCCAAAGAGTGTGATCATGAGGAGGGCCGTGCTGCTGGTGGATCGGAGAAGGGGTCACATGAAGAAGGGGGTGTGACAAAGGAAAAGGCCAACTGGTCGTTCTCGGTGCTGGGAATCCAATGGTGTTGTTCTCCAGTGCCCCCCGGAGGGTGGACTCGTTGAACACGCCTGCGTCTGAGGAAGAGCCGTTGGCCCCCACCTTGCACCACAAGAAGGAATAGTTAGCATCCACGATGGCCAGGAGCACCACAGAACAGAAGCGCTTATAAAATTGTCATAGAGCGATCCACTTTTATTTGGCTTCTTGATGGCGATATGTTTCCCGCCGATCGCCCCACAACAGTGGTGAAAGTTCCATCGCGTTCCAAACTGGCGGGCGACGGCTTTCCACTCGTACTGTGTGGAGGGCATGTTGAACATCTCCTCCTTATATTCCTTGTAGATGGCGGTGCAGACCTCCGGTACGAACGTTGATATGCTGTTGTGTGCCACCCGGAAGTCGTAGGCAAGGGACATGTAGCTGTTCCCCGTCGCCAAGAAGCGAAGGGTGATGGCCAGCTTCAGGCCAGGCCCAAGAGGGCGGCGACTCCTGAAACATATAATGTATTAATATCGTTTGGGTGGCCAAGAAAGAGTGCTACAAAACTGACCCTTAATTACAAAGATATGAATGACTGAATACAATTATTGTTTATAGTATTTGATAGAAAGACACTTCAAGTTTTATTTGCCACCAAAATCATCAATTTTCATGAAGGCGTTCTGATTCTATGGCCATTTTACTGAAAAGTTGTGATTTGCAAAATTTGCTCCTTTTGTCAGAGAAATCATTCTTAAACGAGCGACCGGAAGCTTCCAATAGAAATAAGACAACATTTTAAAGCAAATACAAAGCAAAACCAAGATTTGTTATGGCAGAAATGAAGACACACACCTTGGGCACTAGGTGATTCGAGGGGTTACTCGGAGCAGGAGCTCGGCGAAGAGATTGGGGTCCATTCGGATGTATCCGACATAGTCCCCCCGCGATTCACGCTCTAGCTCTTGGAACAACGTTTCGTACTGCCCGAAAAGCCTCCTCCTCTCGATCCATGGGCGAACCCACCATCTCCTGCGTCGGCGTCTCTGTTGCCTTTCTCTCTCCCGTATCAAGGCAAGTAATACCACGTCGTGTTCATGCGCTGCCACTTAAAGCTGTTCTTGCAGCATCAGAACCCGGAGTCTCTGCGGTGGAATGGGCGGCATCTTGAGGCAGCAGCAGCTGGGACTTCTAGAGAAAATGGGAATGTCGTCCTATATACTCCGATATACCCCGACTCACTGAGTTCATCGCACGTGCACGCACTTACAACGTGCGAGTGAGTAAGGACACCGTACGTGAGCAGCACGTGTAAGTACGGCCTCCATAAGATAACGTGGCAACCGCACGGAGACCGTACGTTGTAAGCACGTTGTAAGCACGTTGTAAGCACGTACAACGCACTTACCACGTGCGCAACGTACGATGCACGCAACCGCTCACGGCCAGGCGTGGCATGCGGGCCACGTACTTACACCGTGCGTGTGACGTGCTTTGCCGGTACTCCCTCCCTGCCTTTGCCACTCCCTCCCTACGTTTTCAGAAAACGTGGCGACCGTGGCCTCCCCAAAAACCGTACGGACTAAAAACACGCACGGTGGGATGTGACCAACGCTTAAATCGCATTTGAACAAAGGTCACTACACGAATTCCGCCGAGTTTCCGGCTATGCGGATCTTCTAAGACGTTATTTTTTCAGACTATTTCCCCCCTAAACTCCCTTATTTTTCCTTGAAAATTTGCAGTGACATGCCGAGTTCCAATACGCAGGGCACCTCGTAGCCAGATTTTTAAAATTGGTCAAGGGGGCCATTTAAGACGCCATTTTGTCCTATAAATCTATTTTGCATCACGTGTTTCGATAGGATTATCATAGAAAAAAAGAGAGTGGTTTACAATAACAACCATGAAATTATCTTTCTAATGATACCAAATACGGCCCATAAAGAGACATAAAGAGAGAGAGAAAAAACAATTTAACTCCGGGCATAATACAGATCCTGTACGTTTTCCGCCCATGCATTTATACACGCATTGTCTATGGTGCATATCAGGTTCACGCTTTTGGCCCCCAGAACGATCTTGATTGCAATGACGGACATGCACCAATTTCCATTGGTTTTTGCACGCAGTGCTTGCGAGCCCTTTCTAGGTTCTTTCCCCTATCCCAATTTCTTTCAAACGTCATAGGCCAGGCATAGTCACTACCATCCCATCAATGTCACTGTTGAGGCCTTTCTTTCGCCCTACCTATCTCCAATATTACATAAGCTACATACTTCGTACACATTGCTCTGGATAGTCCGACAAAAGCTCTTTCGTTTGACACGTAGAAACATGGCGTCATTGCACGCACATGGTTGTGACACGTTTGCATTTCTAGTTATTGTTATTATTATTTAAATCGTTTCTAGTGTGTTGATTACAAACTAATTTTTAACCAGTTTGAAAAGGTTTTCTCCTTTTTTTAATATTCTCAAATGTGCCCATACGTATGTACATAGCACTTGACGGGTGCCAGAGTCAGAGTCCAACAGGGGTAGCTGTCCTCTGGGGGTAATTTTCCTCGGGGTTATAGTTGTCTCCGGGGGAAGGTGATTGTCTTCGGGGAGGGGGGGGGGGTAGTTGTCCTCGGGGGTAATTTTCCTCGGGGGTAGTTGTCCTTGGGGGTAGTTGTCTTCGGGGGTAATTGTCCTCGGGGGTAATTGTCCTCGGGGGGTAATTCTCCGGCGGGTAAATTTCCAGGGGATAATTGTCATTGAGGGGTAGTTTTCCGGGGGGTAATTTTCCGGGGGGTGATTGCCCAGGGAGTCGCAATGTGGGGGAATTGTAGTGTAAACGGGGCTCGATATTCTGTCACAATAAACATGTTCCCCTCTATATGTCCCTACAAGCATTACGTCTATTGATTATTAATATCCACATTATTGATTCCAAAGTAAAATAAACAAAGTTGTCATAACAACCAAACAATACATCCTAAGTCAACATTGTTATCTGTCCTCTTTGCGATAACTTCTACAAACAGGTACGCTGGGGGATGTCATCAACCCTGGGGGGGGGGGGGGTCAAGTTTTTGAGACATCGAATATGTTCAGAGGTTGTTAAGTACCAACGTGTTCAGTGTACTTCATTACCCCAAAATCAACTTACTGATAAAAAAATGGCCGCCATTTAAACCAATACTGAAGGATTTTTAATATGACTTTTTAACAGAACCTCATTTTACCATTTCATGAGGTGTCATATGGAAGAAGTAAAACTTCGTAAAAGATAATGCCTTATGTTATAGGTTAGGAGATTATATTAATTTACGTTAACATTATTTTGCCAAACCCATATATTTCCCCATGTTCCAAAACTAATAGTCACTAATGCAGAGGCGTCACCCCAGGTGAGAGGTGGGTGGGGGGGGGGGGGGCTGTTAGGGGTAAAGTGCCCCCATACTTTAGAATAAGCATCAAGTGCCATTTTTTATTCTAAGAAAAGTGCCTCTTATCCCTACTTTGTAAAAAGCGTCCCTTTCCCTTCCTTTTTCACCTCTGATACATGACTTTTTGGGTATGAGCAATGCCCCTTTTTTGTTCTGGGAAATGCTCCTTTTACTTTAACAGTTGTCTCTGTTGCGATTTTAATATGTACCCGTCTCCCTTCTGATTAGTGGCCATTTTCCCTTTTTACTATTAAGTGCCCTTAATTACCACTGCACAGTAAGTGACTCTTTCAAAGTTTCAAATAATGATAAGTTCCCCTCGTTACTTTTGATATAATTGCCCTTTGGTTTAATTCCAAAAATACGCCCTATTGCTTTGTGTAGTAACCGGAATATTTTCTACAAACCAGTAAAAGGCAGTGGAGCCGGGGTGACAGGGGCACAATGACCCAAATTGCATAAGAACAAACTGTGCCCGTATTATATATATAATCGTGCTCTCTACAAAGGGATCTTCCAACCTATTCTCTTTTAAACCTAATGCTCTTCTGAACTTTATAGAAAGCCAAGATAATTAAGTGCCCTTCGTTAAATAATGTTGAGGTAAAGAAATGGCCAGAGCTTTTAAAATAATATGAGCTGTATTTACAACACCAAATGTAATTTATGTTAAAAGACTGAAACACGATTACTGTACATGTTACGACGAAATGATGTTATCACCCCGCATCTCCCCAGAAACAATATATTTTGTCATAACCATCCTAATAACTGGCCCTAATTTAATTTAATCTTTTTCATATATTTACCCCCAAAACCTCACGCTTCGCTCGCACACATTTATTAATTAAGTAATGAATTGAAGATTTATATTCATTCGTCCTTTGTGCCTTATCAACATCATGGTCATCTAATAATGAGAACAATATCGGTCGTAATGGCACAATCTTTGAAATTACATAAATAAATCAATTAAAACATTTAAGTAAGTTTTTGTTATTATTTTCATCATAAGTATTATGATTAGTATTATAATTGATATTAGTATTATAATTAATTCGCCCTTATTTCTTCCATTTCAGGCCTGTTTTTTCCATTTGGATTGAATGAAGGGGACGAATTCCTACCCGCCAACGATGACGGTTCCACAGAAGAGCTACCAATTTCCGTCGCCTTTCCTTTCTTCGATCACGACCACACCAGTCTTTTTGTAAGTCCCTCGTAGCTTAACGAAACACAAAACTTAGTTGTACCCGGCCGTTAAGTGACATCAAGTTTGTAAACGTTTATCGAACATAGGATGTTATGACATATTTTTTGGAATAAATAAAGTAAATTTGTATTGATCATGTTAACACTATTGATGTACTATGTACAGAGTGAGTCAGAAAAAATGTCCTACTTTTTAAAAGTTGTATTGTTTGAAGTATGAATATTTAATCTTGGGTTTCATGATATGTCTTGAAATAGTTATCCTCCCAGTATATTTAGGTTCCATTTTCATTTGAATTTATGCATGCATGACTGAACATTAGACAATCTTTACGAGACTGCCAGATTTCATTTGCGCCCAGTTATTAGGTAGAGTAAAACAGTGCATTGAACAAAGACAGTCAGACAGACAGATAAACAAACACACATACACACATACACACACGCACGCACACTCACGCAACGGCATAGGCACACGCTCACAAATGAGCGTTCAATTCCCGACAAGGCCCACCCAAACTGTTACTTTTTTCTGGAATTCTTCTTCTCGTACAAAATTTGAGTGGCCGCTGTCCTCTTGGTGCGTATTGGCGGATGTTGTGCTTCATGATGATGATGATGATGATGAAGATTGAAATGATAAAATGATAGTGGTAGTGAATGTGTACTAAAGGGAAAGATCAGGGTTATGCCACTTAAACATTCAGCGATCTTGATAAAAATCAATACTTAATCAGAAGAGGGGAAATTATGAAACAATTGTCACCGCGTGTGTTGTGTGTGTGCGTATGTGTGCGTGTGTGTCTGCGTGTGTGTTTTTGTCTGTCTGGCTTATTCCTCACCTGGCTACTTGGCGCAAGTGAGATCTGGCAGATTTTCCGATGATCAGTCATGCATGCAGAGATTCAAATGAAAATGGTACCTAAATGTACTTGGAGGATAACTCTATCAAGACATATCATGAAACCCATGATTAAATATTCATACCTCAAACAACACAATTTTTAAAAAATTGGGACGTTTTTTCCGACTCACTCTGTAAATATTAAACTTTACAATTCTTGGAATTTTTTAGGATTTTAACAGAAAAGACAAATTTTTCTCGATCCAAGCCTTTTCATTGAAGACTTTCTGTAGTTGTAACCGCCTATAGGGCAGTCAAAGGATTAGGGCGTCGCCAACTCCTACTCACCCCTCTCTTTCTTTCTCTCTTTCTCTCTATCTCGTTCTCTCTCATGTACTTCTCCCTAGCTTTGTTACGGTGTGTTTGTGTGTTTTTGTTTGCGTGTGTTTATATCCCTATGAACTGATCATTTTAATACAAGCTTTCTCTTTTTCCTACAAATCTTATTCGTTCGTTTTATTTTCAACTTTCGACATGATATATCTAGATTAAACTTACCACCACTTTCTCTATCTGTCTCCCATTTGTTTTCTTGTTTGTGCTTTCCTTCCCATTCTCTTTATAATATCACCTCCCCTTTTTTTTTACATTTAACTTAACTACCAATCGCTTACATATAAATGTTAATGCAGGTCAACAATAACGGTGTCATCTCGTTCTTGGCGGGGGTTTGGCAATATACCCCCGATCCGTTTCCACTCGATGATGGCCGACGTCTTTTGACCCCATTCTGGGCTGATATCGACACGACTAATGGTGGGACTCTATCCTATCGACAAGTCTTACGATTCGCCCAAAACGACAGCATATTTCTCGAGGCCGATGGAATTATAAGAGCATCATTCGTTGACATGAGAGACTTTGTGTCATCATGGATGTACATCGCGACCTGGGACAGCGTAGCTTTCTATGGTGCTTCTGATACCTCCATCGTGAGTACCCTAGTTTAATCGCCACCTTATCATGGTTTTCAGATACTTTATGATAAGGAAATATAATTTACACCAACAAAAATCTGTTCTCACGAAAACATTATCCAAATCACAAATCCCTGGCGTGTTACACTCTACAAAATATTGGGCAAACAATTGCCTAATTTTTACCAAACATGAGGGCAATTATGTGTCCAACCAACTGTTGGGTAAATTAAAGATTTTGCAAGATTTACCCAGTGTTGGATAAAAGGAAAATACCCAACTTTTAACCAACAAAAATTTACCCAATCAGAAACTCACCCAATTCTCACCATAATGTGTAGCATATATTCGACAGTTAGTAGTTGGGCAAATAAGTTGGATAAAATATGATATGCAAAAGGACATTAGTGCCGTGGTGGGACTCGAACCACGGACCATGTGATCCACAGTCATGTGACATATCCATCCCACCACGACACCTCTAATATAAGAATGTAACCATATTGTTAGATAATAATGTTGCCCGACTTACGTTTACCCAGGTACATCTGTCCAACTTATATTGAACATGTAATTGGGTAAATACATGTAGTAAATGGTTGGGAGAAAATAACCCAAATGTTCGAATAAATTTGCCCAATAACATTACCCAATTATTTCAACGGTTACTACATGGTTAGTAGGAAATAACCCAATTGTTGGACGACATTTGCCCAACATCGATTTGCCCAGTAACACCTACCCAAACTATTTTTACCTTTCATGAGGTAACTTCATATAGTAAATGGTTGGGAGAAAATAACCCAATTATTGGACAAAATTTGCCCAACTTTGATTTGCCTAGTAACATCTGCCAAACTTTTTTGTTTAAAGTGTACGGGGTCTTGCACTTACTAGATTACATGAAACCATTTTGAAAGTCCTGTGGGTCAATTTGCTTACACGATAAAGGAATTACATGAAGTCCTTTTTACCTTTCGCTAAAAATACTAAAATGTGCGGGTCACTGTCCTGTTGTTATTCATCCAAAAATCATTTCGTATTCATATTATGTTATAGAATTTGGTAACATTTTTATTTTCTTGTTCAGAGGAATTCTTTTCAAGCTGTGATTATTACGGATGGTCGCTATTCCTTCGGCATCTTTAATTACGGTGATATCAACTGGACAACAGGAACTTCTAGTGGTGGTGATAGTGGTACTGGTCTTGGTGGAACCCCCGCTCAGGTAAATCATTAAATCGTTTGGTTTGTACATCTCTCTTTTTATACACCTCGGACAGGATTTTATATACGGTCACTACCTAACGTATTACATTAGCTCCTCCCATTTTAATATATGAACTAACAACGGACGAACCAACTCGACGCCGAGTCCAGAATGACTAATTCTCTACCATTCGGTGTAATGTATTTTTTGGTTCGTTGTTTTGTAAGTTTAGTGTCGGTTTTGTCGGTTGAGACTATAATATTAGGGTCTTAATTTCGGACGGTCTCCATATTTTTTGGTCTCAGTTAGGCAGAAATGAATCGTGCAGTCACATAGTTAGAATTAAATCATAATTAATGCTACATGTATGCCTCATGTTTCCATAACAGGGATTAGACATACATTTGTTTGTATTCATTAACTGGAACTCCACGTTGTATCAATATGAGAGGAGTTTCACAAAACAAGAGGAAAATCACAGTTTTAATGTAGATTTCGATCTATAATCTAGAAAGCTGAATTCGTCTGGTTTATATCAACCCAATCAGAGAAAACAGCTTTGTATGGTAAGTTGGTTCTCTTCAACTAACAAATAGATAAAACAACTCTCAAGATTTTCACTAATACAAACAAACCCATCAACACCGAACAGGGCAATTAAACATTGGATGAGACGAATAAAAACATCAAGTTTCATTTGTTCAGATTTATTGCTCTAAATCTTACATGCTTGACTCTTAGGTTGGATTCAACGCTGGTGACGGAGTGACCTTTTACAGTGTCCCTGGATCTCGGACAGCGGCCGTCGTCGATATCGAAACGACATCGAACATCGGTGTACCCGGAAGATGGGTGTTTAGAACGGACAACTCCAACATCGAAGGACTAGAATGTACCACCTCCGGTGTGTAAACAATTACCATTCTCGCACTTGTTGTTGCAACCATAAAAATCATCATCATCAGCATTTTCCCTCCAACAAGCGGTTACTGGCTTTCCCTTTTGAAATGGCCCGTTAGTTTGCAGCTAGGTCCTGATGGCACTCCTTCTCTCCTCTTCTCCTTGTCTCGAGCATGCCCCCTCTGTTGACCAACCGTACTGCTTTCTTTCTTCACCATTTTTTTTCCAAGAAATCTTCGGTCCTCCTTTCCCTCTTATGTCATCCACTTCCAAATCCCAATCTGTCATCGTCCTCTTTTCTCAGCTCATGACCCATGCATCTCAATCCACTCTTCTTTACCCCTTCTACCACATTTTCTCCCTGACTCAACCATTCTATGAACTCACTTGTGTCGTTTTTATCGGACAGCTTCACACCACGCCTCAATACACTGTTTAGAGTTAGATATGATTCATGTGTTTCTTTTTATAACCTCTTCCCTTCGATATATTCTTTGTATCCTGTGATACTTCTGCTTCGTCAATTTTTTAAATTTTGAATAATCAGGATCTTTTAACGTATCATAAAAAGGGTAAAAATAAAACACTTTGCTTCGGTCAATAAGAATGTACCTAAAATATGTTTTCATTAATAATGCACAACCTGGCGCAAAGACGAATGAATGTGTGTAGGAATACGTGCGTGCTTGAGTGAGTGTGTGTCCTTCCTCATAAACTTCTTTAATGCATTGCGAGATAGGGCCTACATATGAACACCGAAGTGCGTATTATTAATATGCCATGCCCTTGTTTGTTCCACTTTGTTGACCACAGGTTTGTTTTCGTTCTAACAGGAGCAATTTCCCTGTTCCCATTGGTCGGTTCAATGTTTGGCGGAACTCAGGTTCTCATCAACGGACCATGCTTCAATTCAACCAACCTGATTATCTGTGATTTCGACGGATTCAAGACTTCTGGAAGACTTCTGGAAGACGAGATCGCCCTCTGCGTTTCGCCGACTTTCTACAAAGTTGGACGGATTCCCCTGCGCGTGTCTCTAGACGATGGAGTCACGTTCGATTTCACAGGATTTTTCACAATTAGTACGCTCATAATTATATAATCATCGTCTTTCATTTAAAGCTATAACCATCTCAATATTATTCAGATTGAGATTATTTGATTGTAAGCATGTAGATATTAGAAATACTGGCTACAACCTAGACATATAACTTGAGTGATTTACAGTGCTTTGAAAGGAGGTTGAGAGTAATTAGGAGAGTGACTTGAGCAGAAGCATGGTAGATAAAAAGGTTGCTTCGCTATCATGTGTATGTACCTGGGCATCGTTCATGGAAATGTCGTACGTACAAGTTCGCCGACATCCTATTGAAACACGGGTTGATTGTAATATAGACGCTTTAATAGGATGTCGACGAACTTATATTCCTGACAATTTTGTGAAACGATGCCCAGATTATCTAAACAATGAACTTTTCTTTTTGCCCACTAGTCAGTGTCGAGGACGTTCCTGACAATGTATTTTCCTCGGTAACGGAAAGCAACCAAAAAGAGTCCGACTTCGAGATCATGTGGGACACAGATGCCCTCGAAAGCGTAGACGAGGTTGACATCGTTGTCTACGGCTACCGAGAAGACAATGACGTGGAGTTTAGTGGACCTTTAGTCGTAGTTGCACAGGGAATTGACTATCATCTCGGTCACTACAGCGTTTCAGGGTTACCAGACCTTGACATACATTTCGACGTCGGTGTTATTGGCGTCCTGGAATCTGGAGGTCAAGTGGAGGAGTAAGAATGAAAGCAAATGTGTGATATTGTACCTAAAATGTAATCTGAGTTCATCTATCGGTCTTGATGATTAATATAAAGTACATAGATTATTTTGAGTCCGACGAATTATATCCCAGAGGTGATCTTGGGGCTAATCGCGAGGGAAGAGTATATTATAGTACCTTACATGCCTGACAGCAGGCGCGGATCCAGGATTTCTAAGGGGGGGGGGGGGGGCCCAAATTTGAAATTTTGCGAGCCAAATATTGGTACGTAAAGGTGACCAGCAGTGACGTAATGGGGGGTGCAGGGAGGGGCGAGTTTCCCCCTCCCTCCTCCGCGAAGCGCGAAAGCTTTGACGTTTAATTAAATTATTAGAGAGAGAAGACGATTCGTTGTACCGTTCCCAAAAATAATCCTCGTCTGAATTTTGTTTCCCCCCTCCCGCGCGAAGCGTGGAAGCTTTTACGTTTCATTAAATCATTAGAGAAAGAAGACGATTCAGTGTACCGTTATCGACTCTTAATGCTCGTCTAAATTCAGTTTCCCCCCCTCCCGCGTGAAGCGCGGAAGCTTTTACATTTCATTCAATAATTAGAGAAAGAAGACGATTCGTTGTACCGCTCTCGACTCTTAATCCTTGTCTAAATTCAATTCCCCCCCTCCCGCGCAAAGCGCGGAAGCTTCGACGTTTCATTAAATTATTAGAGAAAGAAGACGATTCGTTCCCGTTTACAAAAATAATTCTCGTCTGAATTCTGTTTTACCCCTCCCGCGCGAAGCGCGGAAGCTTTTACGTTTCATTAAATCATTAGAGAAAGAAGACGATTCGTTGTACCGTTCCCAAAATAATCCTCGTCTGAATTCTGTTTCCACCCTCCCGCGCGAAGCGCGGAAGCTTCGACGTTTCATTAAATTATTAGAGAAAGAATACGATTCGTTGTACCATTCTCGAAAATAATCCTCGTATGAATTTTGTTTCCCCCCTCCCGCGCGAAGCGCGGAAGCTTTTACGTTTCATTAAATCATTAGAGAAAGAAGACGATTCAGTGTACCGTTATCGACTCTTAATGCTCGTCTAAATTCAGTTTCCCCCCTCCCGCGTGAAGCGCGGAAGCTTTTACATTTCATTCAATAATTAGAGAAAGAAGACGATTCGTTGTACCGCTCTCGACTCTTAATCCTTGTCTAAATTCATTTTTCCCCTCCCGCGCAAAGCGCGGAAGCTTCGACGTTTCATTAAATTATTAGAGAAAGAAGACGATTCGTTCCCGTTCACAAAAATAATTCTCGTCTGAATTCTGTTTTACCCCTCCCGCGCGAAGCGCGGAAGCTTTTACCTTTCATTAAATCATTAGAGAAAGAAGACGATTCGTTCTACCGTTCCCAAAATAATCCTCGTCTGAATTCTGTTTCTACCCTCCCGCGCGAAGCGCGGAAGCTTCGACGTTTCATTAAATTATTAGAGAAAGAAGACGATTCGTTGTACCATTCTCGAAAATAATCCTCGTCTGAATTTAGTTTCCCCCCCTCCCGCGCGAAGCGCGGAAGCTTTGACGTTTCATTAAATTATCAGAGAGAGAAGACGATTTGTTGTACCGTTCCCAAATAATCCTCGTCTGAATTCTGTTCCCCCTCCCGCGCGAAGCGCGGAAGCTTTGACGTTTCATTAAATAATTAGAGAAAGAAGACGATTCGTTGTAGCGTTCTCGACTCTTAATCCTCGTCTGAATTTAGTTTTCCTCCCCCCCCCCTCCCGCGCGAAGCGCGGAAGCTTTGACGATTCGTTGTACCGTTCCCAGTTTAATCCTCGTCTGAATTCTGTTTCCACCCTCCCGCGCGAAGTGCGGAAGCTTTTACATTTCATTAAATCATTAGAGAAAGAAGACGATTCGTTGTACCGTTCTCGAAAATAATCCTTGTCCGAATTTTTGTTTCCCCCACCCCCTCCCGCGCAAAGCGCGGAAGCTTTGACGTTTCATTAAATTATCAGAGAGAGAAGACGATTTGTTGTACCGTTCCCACAAATAATCCTCGTCTGAATTCTGTTCCCCCCCTCCCGCGCGAAGCGCGGAAGCTTTGACGTTTCATTAAATCATTAGAGAAGGAAGACGATTCGTTGTAGCGTTCTCGACTCTTAATCCTTGTCTGAATTTAGTACCCCCCCCCCTCCCGTGCGAAGCGCGGAAGCTTTGGCGTTTTATTAAATTATTAGAAAAAGAAAACGATTCGTTGTAGCGTTCTCGACTCTTAATCCTTGACTGAATTTCAAAAAATATCTTTGTCTACTCCCTTTTCTTCCTTCTCTTCCTTTTCTCTCCTCTCTGTTTTTGAGGGGATTACCCCCAACGCCCCCCCCCCCCTGGCTACGCGTCTGCGGTCAGATGAATATTTGTTGATACCTTGTCCGCCCCCGGAAGCTCAGGGGTTTAAGGCAATAATTTACGGTCAGATTAGCATTCAGGGGTCCGCCTTAGGGCCCTAGGCGGGGTCCAGGGGCAGAGCCCCGGAAGTTCAGGGGTTTTAGGCACTTAATTACGGTCAGATGAGCGTTCTTTTGATACCTAATTGTGACACTTGCAGGTAACTAATTGGCGTGGGGGTTCAGGGGGCGGAGCCCCGGAAGCTCAAAGGTTTTAGGCACTCAATTACGGTCAGATAAGTATCAAGGAGCCCGCCTTAGGGCCCTTGGTTAAGTTCAGGGGGCAGAGCCCCCGGAAGCTCAGGGGTTTTAGGCGTTCAATTACGGTCAGATTAGCATTCAGGGGTCCGCCTTAGGGTCCTAGGCGGGGTCCAGGGGGCAGAGCCCCGGAAGTTCAGGGGTTTTAGGCATTTAATTACGGTCAGATGAGCATTATTTTGATACCTAATTGTGACACTGGCATGTTACTCATTGGCGTGGGGTTCCGGGGCGGAGCCCCGGAAGCTCAAGGGTTTTAGGCACTAAATTACGGTCAGATGAGTATCAAGAGGCCCGCCTTAGGGCCCTTGGTTGGGTCCAGGGGGCAGAGCCCCAGGAAGCTCAGGAGTTTTAGGGCGTTTAATTACGGTCAGATGAGCATTTTTTGATACCTTATTATTTTGTGACACTGGCAGGACACTATTTGGCGTGGGGTCCAGGGGGCAGAGCCCCCATAAATCTGGGGTTTTAGGCATTAAATTACCGTCAGATGAGCATTTAAGGGCCCGCCTTAGGGCCTTAGTGGAATCCAGGGGGCAGAGGCCTCGGGGTTTTAGGCGTTTAATCACGGTCAGATGAGCATATTTTGATACCTTATTTATTTTGTGACACTGGCAGTTAACTATTTTTTCTTTCTTGCTCTCTTTCTTTCTATTTCTCTTTAATATACTTTTTCTAAAAAGGTGGGGGGGGGGGGGGAGGGGGGGGGGGGGCTCGAGGCTCCCGATCCCCGCAGTTCCGCGGGCCCTGACATGTAGGCATCTCAAGAAGCATTTTCTTGCCTGGCTGTAAATTTAGGAATTTGTCATTTTCCAACAAACGCATAAAAAAGTATAATCACTTAAAAGTGAGGAAAAATGTCATTTCAGCATTATTTGTAAACCACCGTTATGGAATTAGAAATAAACTACGTTTGATTTTTTGATTAGGGGGGGGGGGGGGGGAGAGAGACAACAGCCTGGGAGGCAAGTCCTTTTGCCTCCGATCTCCTTCTTCCCCCTTTTCTTTTCTTCTTCCCCTTCTTTCTTTCCCTTTCTCTCCTCTTTCCTTTCCCTTCTTTCTTTCTCTCTCTCTCTCTTTTTTTTTTTTTTTTTTTGCGGGGGGGGGGGGGCCAAGGCCCGCTCGGCCCCCCCTGGATCCGCGCCTGCCTGACAGCACTTAGGCGACGATAGTTTCCACATGTAGGTAGGTCCAGTATAACTTGAACTAGATCCAAATGTATTGTTATAATGTTTGCACAATTTTCTGCGTGCCCCGTGATGGACATAAGCGCTTCCCATTGAACTACGTCAAAAGGCCGATTGAAAGGCCCGGTCACAAATAGGGGAGACATGTTGGATGCACGGCCAGCGCATTGAAAATTTGCAATTTTGCCAGTGCGTTGTCGTGCGTTAGGTTGACTCGTTCGTCGAGTGCGCTGGACCAACGCTGGACCAACGCTATGCATTCGTCGTCATTCGCTGTGAGCGTCAGGATTTTTTGAGCATGCTCAAGAATGTGCACGGAGCTCGACGCATGATTGTATACGCCAAAAGGACACCAGACATGCGCTGAGCGCGCTAGAACAACGCCAGACATACGTGGCGCACACGCCATGTATACGCGCAGCGCGCTAGCATCATGATGTGCATTCGGTGTCACCTCGCTAGCTTCTCCCAAATCCTGAAAAAGTCAGGCTCACGGCTTTTCCCGATTTTCAACGCTCCGGCCGTGCGTCTTTTATGTGTGACTGGGCCAGAACCGGTATGTCTAGATCCATGGCATCAGCTATAAAAAAGGGTCTTTTACATACATGTACGAAAAAGAATTACCATCACGCCAAGAATGCCATGTTTCTTTTGTCATGTTACCGTAGTGTAGACCAATTGTGTTGCATGGTCGTGGTATGTGGCATTTTTAGCAATGTTTAAATGTAATTCCTTAGTTCTCTATTCTTTATTTTATTATTTCCTTGTAGTTCTGCACATGCTGCCCTTTGGAGCAAAATTCATGTTCTACAGTGGCTCATCGGCGACGATGTAACATTTTGGTGCAATGATTGGATTGGAGAAGAAATTCGGTCTAATCTTTCCTTTCTGTCCGTCACGCACCCGTGCCCATGTACACTTGAGCAGGCCCAGATCGACATAGGGAGGTTTAGTCCGCATCCGCTGTGTGATATAGGCATCTTGTCGTCTAGCAACTGTATCCATAAACCTGGGGCGATACACTGCGTACGAGCAGACACACCGAGGTATTTTATTTTAATCACTAATGTGGAAGAGCTAGCTTCTACAAACTCTATCGTAAATTTAGGAAACCCACACGCTAATCCATATCACATTTGACGTCCGCATACCAGCGACCAGTCATTTAACCTCTGGTTTAAGAGGTAGCCATGAAGATAAAATGCTTTGCTCAAGGTTATAAGTGTTCAAGGATGCCAATAAGATAATCGATATTGAAATTATTTAACTTTTTAAATACGGCAATTTTTACAATTTTCACTTTAAAATATTAACTTTTGTTCATACAAAATACAATAGGACGTGTCTGGAAGCTTCGAAGATGGGTGTCTTCTGGAAAAAAAATAAATGTCAACTTTTGCTTTGTTTTGTTAGCTCACTAGGAGGGGGACAAGAGTGCTGCTATGGTTTTGATGGAATGATCATCAATGTCTTTGAAAGTCTGGGAGGGGGCTACAGTCATCGATACCACCATGGTGGCGTCACCCCATATGGAGAACCTAAGAAGGTACGATTCTTTTCGTATGAATATGTATTTGATGTGACTCTGTTTTAAACATATGGAAGAAGAGAGAAGGAGTGGTATGCATAGTAAAGTAGAGAGCAAGTCTACCACACACACCATTCCTTCGGATGAACACATACACTCACACACATATTTTTAAGTTCTGCTTGGGCTTCAAGAAAATACGCAAAAATAGAACAATTAGTGACCCTCCGTGCAAAAAGAAATTGGTTTAGAAAATGTCAACCCTGGGGTAATGATTTTATTTGAGAGAGAGAGAGAGAGAAAGGGAGAGAGAGAGAGGGAGAGAGAAAGCGAAGATATAAGACAAAAAGTAGGCACTGAGGAATTAATGGAAATTACCAAGATGATTTGTTTTTCTTAGAGCTTCACTTTATCATCTGCACTATCATATATGGAAGATAACGACTCCACACACATCGATACATAGATACATATACATCGGAACAAATTACCTCAACAAAAGCTTTAATAAATCTCGTGGAAAAAAATACAATGCGAAAGGAAACGAGATAATAATGGTTGCGTAACTTAAAATCAAAGGTCCCAATTGCTTTCACCCTTTTGGATGTTTTGCAAAATTCACTGTCTTAAAGCTATGGTCACAACCCCAAAAGGTAGCCTGCTCAGCGGCCGGGCGGCTAATTTTGTTTTCCCAAACAGGTTTGCCTATGCTAATATTTCCGGTCATCTGATTGGCTGATATGTTACGTCATTAGCAATGACGTAACCGTTCATCATCATCAACTTCAAGTGGCGCTGTAGAGCGCTGCTGTGGTCTTCACGAGAGCACGCCATGCAACTCTTTCACCTTCCATTTGTGTTGCACCTTTCATTCCTTGTCCAGACACTTTCTTGATATCATCAGTCCAAGATATTGCTGGACGGCCTCTACCCCGTTTTCCTTCGACTGCTCCTTGCAGTATTTGCTCCTCAACACCTTCAGATCTCCTAACAATGTGCCTAAAATAGTTTAGTTTTCTCTCCATGATTACCCTTCTGATGGTCAGAACGTAACCGTTAGGGTGAGTAATAGGGTTGTAAAAATCACGCAGAATTACCTTTCATTAACCCATCGTTGGCTCAATCGGTAAGGTCAGCGTAATACAATCTTAGAGTTGTGGGTTCAAGTCTCAGTTTATTCAGTTTTGTTTGCCTTTATAAATAGTGAGGCAAAGCAATACAAAAATCAAAGTCTTATTGTTTGTGACCTCTTTCCAAGCTGCTAATGACGTAGAACATAACAGCCATTGAGAAGAACGGAAATATAAGAAATTGCAAACCTGTTTGGGAATAAAAATTTCGCTGCCGGACGGCGAGTTTTAAGCCAATATCGCTCGATTAGGTCGGTCGCCGGGCAGCGACCGCCCGGCGCCGAATGTATTTCGGCGCCCCACCGATCACCGGCCGCCTGCCGGTCAATTTCTTTAAAATGGCCGGTGGCCAGTGGGAGAGCGCTCGGGAATCGGTGGGCCATCAATCGGATCACTGCCGAGACGCCGCCCTGAGAAGCTCCCCGAATCGCCAAGTTTTCACCTAAAATCGACCGGCGATCGACGGAAAAACGACAGGGCACCGCCCAGGCATCGCTCGGGCTCTACAGTCTGCTCGACTTCTCCAAAAATCGTTGGGCGATGCCGAATTTCCAGCAGAGACCGAGCAGGCTACAGATCGGTCGGTCGCCGGTCTAAGTTGTGACCATAGCTTTTAAATATAAACGCCAATGCGGATTTAATTGACTGATATATTGATAAAACTTCATCCTTCGTTCATTAATTCCTTTGTTGGGGGGTAAGTTTTTAACAATGGCAGTCAGCATGCCTCAGCTTAATCATAGCGAATGCTTTGAGATCTAGTACAGTATACGTTTGGATAATTGTAAAGAAATGTAAGGAAATATAAACCTACTCAACAGCTTTCGAAACCCAAAGAGAGTTGTCACAGATGTTGTAAAGGTCTATAATGCGAAAGAAAATGAGAGAATGGCTTATTATTTCAAAGAGAAAATTGTCTCAAAGAATTACTTGCAAAAGAATATATCGACGAGAAAATCGACCTTTTGTATTAGTCAGCGAGTTTTTTAATATTTTTTTTTACTCGTTTCCAACGAAAGAGAAAGTCAAAAGCACTTGAAGGAGCGATGTTGAGTTTTTTGTTTGTCAATTATAATTTAACATCTCTTTTTTTTTCACGCTTTACTCGTTCGTTATTCTGTGAAAGTTTTGAATAATATCACATGAGTTCAATCAAATATTCAGGTTCCGTATCTGTCGCACTTCCTCGTCGACATCTTGCCGTGGACATACTGCTGTACCTATGGTGGACCACAGAATTCCGAGTGCAATATCTTTGGATTACAACGGCCTTCTCAAACTTGCAACAACTATGTACCGCCTCCTCCAGGTATGCCTATTTCATCGACTTTGAGAAAGCTAATTGAACCTAAATAGGTTCTCCCAATCACCATTATGTCCTACCATTCAACCGTTATACATAGTCATGCATATTTGGAATTAAAATTTGTGTAACCATGTTAAGATATGACGCGGCAAGCCGCCGCGTTTTTCTTTTAAACAAGTACATTAATGGCAACTGCGCGCAACGAACATGACAATCGCAGCGAATCACACTTTACCACTTCATATATCTCAGCGTCGCTTATGTTACTTAATTGCAAAGAACGTTAAAATAACGATAGTTTCATGCCGACGAATATGAACAATGAAAATCACGAAATTGTTGACAAATAGTTCGAGTAGTGTATCTTAACTCCCCCCCACACACACACACGCAGGCGCCCATCCAGCTTTTCGTGACACCAATGCACTTCATATTGTATGTTTGAGCGAAAAAACTTGAAGTTCATGTTTAGTGACCTTCAATACATCAATTATTGCTTAGGAATTCACCCATACACCCTTCCCAGATCCTTTTCAATTTATTATAATTTAAATATTCTCTTCCATCCCTCCCCATTCTCCATCTATCTCTCCCTTCTTCTCCCTTTGTCACAACATAGCATTGGGCAATGGCGATCCACATATTTCAACTCTTGACTCGACCACGTACACTTTCAACGGTCACGGTGAATTTACTATGCTGAACGCACTGAATGACACCTTCATCTTACAATCAAGAGCGGCTCCTCTCGTTGGTAAAATACATCTTCCATTTCTTTGTTTAGTCTTCCGTCTTCAGTTAAAGTTTAATTGTTACGTCGATTTTACATCGTTTTGCCTGAATGTGAGTTTAGTTAGATACAATACGATTTTTATTCTTGAAACCCTATTACCAATTTTCTGACAGGCATTTCAAAAACAAGATCTTAGTTATTGTATTCTTCTCATCGTAGACTTCACTCTCAAAATATTGTTCTGAACGAGTTCTTGAAATTTACCACAGGTTCTTTAAAGATTCTTTCAACCACCCTGCGTGAGGTGCATTTAAGAACATCTTAATTGAACAACCTTCAAGAGGTACTTTAAGAGCCATATTACAAACGTTACTCGGAAGAACTCTTTTGGGTTCTAACAATGAGACAAGATTAGGAACCCAACCAGTTTTATTGTTAACCATTTTTGTTCAAAGAGTGGAAACACTTCTGTTTATGCTAAATGATGAAACTAATGCCAGATCATTCATCCTGTCTATAATATTAAAAAAGTCACTGGTTATCTTTCTGAAATGCCGTACACTTACACATCATTCTATAGGCAAATTCATATTTCTTTCAGGGGAAGATTTTGGGAAGGTTTATATGAAAAAGTCCTTCACACTGTATCTTCCATTATAGGAGTTACTAATGCAACTGTGTTTGTTGCCATGGCAGCACGATATGGTGATAGTGACGTCATTCATGTTCAAACGAATGAACGCAGGGTTCTTGATGCGTATGTCCGACTAGCCGAGGATGGACAAAACTTCACAAGGATTGACTTTGATCAGGCTTCTCGATGGTCATATTCAGGTATTAGAATAAAAAAATAAAAAAAACAATATCCCTCCCGTTTATGAATCATTACACGCCTATAAACTAAACTGTTTTTGTTAACGTCATGCGGTAAGAATTGTATGGATTATATTATTTACCCCCCTCCCTCCCCCCCCCCCCCCCGAAGTTGTACCCTCTTCTTCCTATCAATAAGATGCTGAGAAAGCAGTTTATTATCTGTATTAGGAAGGCGACCAGGAGAGCTAGGTCAGTTCAACAATCCAAAGACTTACATTTTCGAGTAACCTGGTATTATCCCACAGCTGGAAATTATGATGTAGTTTCGATGCAAGAAACTCCGAGCTTTAGAATCACTGTTTTTGACATATATTTTTTATTTTGATACCAATCGTTTGATGTTAACAATAGGTAAATCTGTATTTTAAATAATTGAGTTCTTAATATGCATACATCGTTTTGCTTCTCTTCGCTTTCCTAGGGGTCTCGGTAACTGGTCGCAACATTACCTCAGATGGAATCATTGTAGTATTCAACGGAGGGGTAGGACTGACGTTGAAAGCATCAGAGGGGGCCATGAGCATTCTTCTTGTAGCTCCAGACTCCTTCAGAGGTCAGACACAAGGCCTGATGGGAACGTGGAACGGTAATGCCAGCGACGATTTCCTCACTCCTCAGGGATCTTTGCTCTCACCTAATTTGACTACTGAGCAGTTGCACAACCAGTTCGGTCTACTATGTAAGATCATATTTTGTGCTTCCAATATTTTTCTCTCTCTTTATATCAATTTTGACTACAAATATATTTCCTTTATTTTGACTTCGAAGTGCTATTGACAATACTCATCATTCACCTAAACAATCAAAATGTGAGGGAATTCAAGATAAAGTTGAATCCTGTTCATAGTATTACATTTACAAATGTTACACATTCGGAAAAACTTGATTATTTAGTATAGATTTATTGTTGTCTATTATATAAGGTTTTAGAATCATCAAACTTACAAGAAATCCACTCAATCTTGCTGACATCACATGCACTGCGCACTTCAATGGGTTTTTAGGACTACACACACTTGTCACATTGACTGTTTGCTCGAGAAAAAAAAATCAGCCATTTCTGTCATTTTACAAACGATTGAGGGCATTTAATTAGCAGTCCCGTTTTAGTACTCTTTTACTACATGTATGCTTTTCTTCAAAACTACCCTTTAAACAAGAATATTACAGACCACAAATTATGTTATCACCTTTAAAAGAACCTAGCCTTAATACTGATGGAGCCACCCTACTACAAAAGACTAATAAATACATAAATAAATAAATAAACCTCGAGAATGCAAGACCAATCCCTCCCAAACTATTACAGGAATCTGTAGGTATCCTGTATAGCGTCCTTGTTTCTCATCTTGAACACGTATAGCTGTCGCAGAGGAATAAATGTCTGCATTGTTGGTCTTTTGCATCAATACAGGGGAAATCGATGCAGCAGAATCGTTGTTCTATTACGAACCGGGCAAGGACCACGAATCTCATACTGACCGTTCTTACACTCCTGTCTTTGAGCCTGTCGCCAACCCTTCTGTCAACCAAAGCCTAGTGGTAGAGGTGTGCGGTACGAACCAGTTCTGCATCTTCGACTACCAGACAACGGGGTCGCAGAGTTTTGCCCAGAACTCCGTGAATTCCCTCGTGCAGTATCAGCAGGCAGTCGACAACAGAGTATCGTTCGGTATATTTAAAATTACATTCCATATACTAAGAATCTTGCTCTACGATTGGTCAAAATTAAATCACCTGATGAAAGATAGTTCGCCTTTCATTGATGGGAGAAGAAAAGTTCGTTGCACTGTGTAGATAGTACTATCTACACGGTGCAACGCACTTTCACTGAAGATAGAATAACTATCTACACAGTGCAACGCACTTTAATTGTATACGTTGCGTATTGCGCTCCTCTTTAAGTGCATTTGGTGTTAGTACGCGAACTTTGGTCACGCGCGAACTATATGGTCACACCACCATACTGCATGCACCATCGTACACCGTTTGCTAGCTGTTAATTGATGAATTGCTCTAAAATGACGGAAGAAGTTAAAAGTTTCCGATGTGGAATAGCAAACAAATAATCACCTTATGGTTTCAGGTGATGGCAAACTATCACTTCCTCGGCGATCGGAATGTATACGCTATCTTTCCTCAGCTTCACTTCTGAGAGATAGCTACGTCCAGATCGCCTCGGAAGTGATAGTTTGTTCCATCACCTTCACCAACGGTAATTATTTGCTTAATATCATACCGGTTGCTCACAAAATCTCGTTCTATTACGCCAATCACATACATCCATGCATAAAATATCAACAGAACACGTCAGAGCCTCTAGCACAGACGCAACTCCATGACGCAAGGTCATGACAACCTAGCGCAAGATTGCGTCTCTGTTATGCCGCGCGATGCGCATGAAGCGTTATGTCCATTTCGTTATTACCCGCGCTAAGTAAGTCTTTGAAAGTAAATAGGAATTCACCAGTAATTCAAGGCAGAGTTAGAACTATTCATTTCGCATTCACTCTGGTTATGATTTCACTTTCACATAGCATATCACGGACTGTTCGGTCACTGACGCTTTCTTCCATTTCGTTTGCAGCGGGCTTTAAATATATACCGCCATTCAAAACACACTCGCTCGGCAATCCACTTGATACGGGTTTGATTCATCATGTGCAACTCGCCTTATCTATATTGTTCGCTGTTTCCCATGTCATAGATCATTCTGTTTGAAGGAATCTATTCGCGCATAGGAGATACGCCGCGTATTGCTGGCTGTATAGGAAGCGTTAATTCCCTAGGGTCAGTTATATATAAATGCACAGGACAGACCAAGACGCATCTTTTTTCACCCAGTGTTTGATGCAGTGTTGCGGAGCCCTAGTTCTGACATCGTCGATGTGCCTAGTGACAATTTTATACCTGTATTTCTTTTGTTACTATTTTGTTTTGATTATCATATCTTCAGTGAGTTGCCCAACTCTTTTCGCTCCTGCTAATGGAAGTACCATCGTGACGACCTACATGGCAGGGGGCGTGGCTAGATTCGTGTGTGATGCCGGCTTCGACATGAGTCACGTGGTCAACTTAACCTGCCAATCAGATGGTACATGGAGTGATGGCGATATCCCGACATGCATCAGTGAGGCATCCGGACAGACAATGTCAATGACCATGCCCTTGTTTGAGACTTCTCCACAGTTGACTACAACTAGAGAGAAGGATCCTACACCAGGGACGCCACTTGGGCCAGGTAAACATTTAGTCAGGTCAATTTTAAAAGGTCCACAATCATTTTGTTTAGATGTTAGATTTCAGGTATTCGATTTTGGCTTCTAGATTAAATATTTGTTATATAATTTGTATCATATATTGCGTGCATGACATTTCACAAAAATCTGTTAAAATCTTTGAAGAATTGATACTATTTACTGAATATTGTATATCCATAATCATTGATTTGTATATAAATAGTTTATACAAATTCACATTTGTCATGATTTAACTGAACAAAATTACTCTATATTAGTGCATCCACACAAAAACATATTACTTACAATATATCTTGGATGCTGGGGTGAGGAAATAATATTTTTAGGAGGAAAACTAGATATTTGTATTATCAATATGAAGAAAACAATTGCAATAAGAAATACAACGAAAATGCTGTTATTGCCTTTTTCTCAACTTTTAATTCTTCCGTTTGAGTTGGCTTATTTCCAACTTGACATATTATCAACATAGATAAGAAATCATATAGAAACATTTCTATAATTCCGTTCGAGTTTTAGCGGTAGCATATTTCCAACTTGACATACTATTAACATAGATATAAAATCATACAAAAACCATTTACATATTTCCGTTCGAGTTTTTGCGGTAGCATATTTCCAACTTGACATATTATTACATAACATAGATATGAAATCATATAAAACCATTTCCATAATTATTTGTTTGCAATGGCGGAAGGCGACAGGCTGCGACTCCACAAATATGGGAACCCGAGGGTCACGGGTCACGTGACCAGCTGGGAAGACGGTGCTCTACCCAGCAGGCCCAGTTTCCTGGGCCATTGGTTCCCTACACAAGATCTGGTAATCGCAGCCTGTCCCCACCGTCGGTTCATGGCGCTCTTGGCCATTCCTCTCCTTGAGGCATACTGGAAATGATTATAGTTCAGGAACGGAACAAAAGAACAAACCCCAAATCCCAACAACTCAACTTTTTTTTTTTTTTTTTTTTTTGCCTAGCGAAATAGAACCTGGGCATGTGGCAAAATTTATACTCTTGATTACCCACAACAAAACAAAGGGCATGCACAAATTAAAGTTTCAAAGATTAAGAGCAAACCGAACCGCTGACGCAAAGTTCTCCATGAGAAGATCACATCCCTCATCAGACAAATGCACGCCGTCTCTGTGAAAATACCAGTGTTCTTGGACATTGAAATTGTGGCCTATGAATGATCCACTATGCATACGCCGGACCCTCCGTCTGGCATACTTGTTGACACCTTTCCGCACATTATTGATGGCGACCTGCGACGTGACGTGTCTACCATGACCATAGTAATACAGGCGAGGTAAGATGCTTGAAAATGAAATGTAGCATTGCGGCAACAATGACCGCGCTGTATTCAGTGCTTCATCCACCGCTTGCCGATAGTCCTTTGCAGAATAACGCCCCAAGTCGTTCGAGCCCGCATGGATGATTAGCACCGATGGAGAAGGACTGAACCTCAATTGGGCCTGTAATTGACGCGGGAAATCGCGTAGCGACGCCCCTCCTCGCCCGTGCCATGCCACCTCACAACCAGCGGTTCCCAGGTCCCGACAGCCTCTGGCAAACGCCCGCTCACCAGCTCGCCTCACGAGACTGTCTCCGCACACCCAAACCCGGTGAGCCTGGGCACCTATTTGGAGAAAGATAAAAACCAAATTCCTTCCGAGTATGGCGTACCTTTTATAAGGGCTTATAGAACTAAAGGTTTCTAACATAATTACATAAGCGAAGCAAATTCAAATCTATATAGCATATTATATCTTACTGAACTTGTGTAACATACTAAATATTGTACAACATCACTTGTCGAAACACGACTAACCCCAAAATAAGTGCGTGGTTATATGAAAATGAATAACATCCTACTGAGCCGGTTAAAAATATTGAAAGCAAAGTAAGCAATCGTAGTTAACTCTCCATACTTATATCAACACATTATATCATATATGTAGGCCCCTATCTCCTTTGCCTACAATCAACCCGACCTTGTCCAACCTATTAACGGACATAAAGCTTATATGCCTCACTGCGCCATCTCCCCATCTCCTTAATTTTGTCTGGAGCAAAGCCATTTAAGGCCGCAGTTGTGGCCGCTCCAATCCGAAAAGAATGTGTACCATATTCGCTTGGAACGGCACCTGATGAAGTCAATGCCTTTGCTAGCACTGCTTGAAATTGGTACCTCGTCAACGGACACCCATTGGCATGACAAAAGAGCGGACCCTCCTTCCGAGGTCTCATCTGAAGATACTTGTCCATGGCAACCACTGGACAACCGTCACGAATACCATTTCTTTGAATCTCTAGAGTCGATGCTGACCCATACTGATCCGTTTTGGAATACCTGATACAGACCAACAGAGAACGACGAAGGCCTCCGCCAAACTGAATATCCTGCAAAGTGAGAGCCCGCCCATCATCTCAAACCTTGCTCCTAACAGTGAATTCCCCTACTCTCAAGAAGCCGAAGAAGGCTATAAGGAACGCTGCTTGAAACAAGCGAACTTCATACAAAGAGGAACACACGTGGTGAAGAGATGGAATGAGCCTACAAAGTAGTGCCCATGTGATTGGAAGGCGCCCGTCCTTTCGTTTGTTACCGCGCTTACACCCCTCCTGCATTTTTTGGATTAAAAAATGCTTTGTGGGGTCTGGCCAACCGTACAACTTATGGAGATAAGATAATGCAGCCAGGCGCTGCGCCACTGTAGATGATGCTCTACCATCAAGGGACAGGCGAGCTACAAATGCCATTACCTGTTGTGTTATCGCAGGCCATGTTGTATCCATGTGGTATGAGAACCTGAACTGTTGAAATGAGTTCACAGCCCCCTGATAAGCGATTCTAGTCCCCTCTGCAATGGACCGGTTCAACAAACGGTAGGTTTCTTCGCAAAGCTGCGCCATATCCTTTCCGGAATTTGAGTTGCCCTCTCTTCTGCCTCCGGCGCCAACCCCCTGAACCTGTCCATCTGCATGCGAGATAAAGAGTCAGCAATAGAGTTATCTCGTGTAGGAATATACATTGCCTTGACCCAAATATCAAACTTCAAGCATTCCACCACGAACAGGCGCACTAACTTCATTATGTGACTACAGTGGGACGTCTGAGAATTAACAATACATTTAACAGCGACATTATCTGTGTGCAACATGATCCGTTTCCCCTCTAGCTCGGGACCCCATACAATAACGGCCATCACAATAGGAACCATTTCCTTCCAGGCAATGGAATAGCCTTCCTGTAGGACCGGAAGGGACCAACAGCCGTTGAACCACTTCCCCCTGAAATAACCACCGTACCCTTTGCTTCCACTAGCATCGGTGAAGAGGTCCAAATCCGAGAATGCCACCCACTGCCGGGGGTGAATAATGGCAACTCCATTGAAATGGATCAGAAATTCCAACCACACTTGCAAATCCTGTCTCGCTCCCTCGGAAATTGGAATGACGTCCTTGGAATTCTTGCCCCCTTTCGTGATATCCGTCCACCTCCTTAAGAACGCCCTGCCTGGCTGAACCGCCCTGCATACGAAGTTGAGCAAGCCCCCTAAAGACTGAATATCCTTGAGACACATCTCACGTTTACTTAGAGCCTCAACGATTCGACTATTAAGTGATTTCAACTTGACCTTGGGTATTCGAACCTGCATGAGGACCGAGTCTATTTCCAAACCTAAATATGTAAGATTCGTGGTCGGACCCTCAGACTTCTCTTCAGCTAAAGGGACCCCTAACTCAGTGCAGACGGACTGAAACTCTTGAACTATCTGGGAGCATTGAATGCCGATTGCATCGGCTGAACCTACCATTAAGAAATCGTCCATGTAGTGAACAATGCGGTCGGATTTGATTCGGTATCTAACACAATATTCAATAAATCACGAAAAGGTCTCAAAATATGCGGGAGCACAACGAATTCCCATTGGCAGACATTTATCTATGTAGTACTCTCCCTCAAATTTGATTCCTAGCAGTTCAAAATCATGGGGCGCGATCGGGAGCAGTCTAAAGGCCGACTTGACATCTGCCTTTGCTAATTCAGCCCCCCTGGCTGAACGAGCCACTAAATCCAAAGCATCGTCCAAATTACTGAAGTGTACTTCGCACGCACCATCCGCCACAAAATCATTAATTGAATATCCAGGGGGGGGGGGTGATAGGTGATTTATCAATCTAAATTCTCCAGGGTTTTTCTTGGGAACTAGGCCTATTGGACTGACCCGCAAATTCGGGAGTGGTCTAGCCTTAAAAGGACCAGCGTATCGACCAAGGCTCAACTCTTTCATGATTTTCTTTTTAGCTTCCTGCGGATTTTGAATAACTGATTGTAAATTTGGGAAATCAACCGGCATACGAGGCCCACCATAGTTTAATTCAAAACCCTTCGTGAAGCCGGTCTTCAAAAATTCTGCCGCTTGTCTATTAGGGTACTTCTCAAAAAGAAGGACTAATTTATCTGTGTTAATAGGTGTAGGGGCCATGCTGTGAATAAAAGTTATGTGCTTATCGGGAGACTTAGTCCCTTCGCTTTGGCCCGCGACTGGACTAGTTAGGCTTTGATTGTGACGCGACTTTACTACCTGCGGCATTGTCCCGGTTTCGCGGGCAGGAGACTTTCCCGTGTCCGGGGACGCCGCAGGAGATACATTTGTGGAGATTTCGGCAGACTGGCCGACTACACTTCCCCGAGCCGAAGTTAAACTCATAGCAGACCCCCGGGCCCTGCTGGCTAAATCTCTGTTGACGGCCCCCCGACCCCGGTACGATTCTTGCCCCCCAGGGGCTGGGGGACTGAAATCTGGAAGTACCTCTAGTTGGGCCCCCACGACCGAAAGGGAAACCGCGCGGGGCCGGAAACGGCCTCCGTAGACCCCCGGCCTCACGGAGAGAGCCACCCCCTACCACATGCATCAGCCACAGTTCCCCGTCAATGTTTGCCCATGACTTTCCCGTTGCATGTCTACGTGTGCGAAATTCGCAATCATATTCGCGCCAGCCATAGCCGTTATATTTTGCCGCTGCCGAGCGAATGAGATGTCCATATTTCAATAACTCTTGAGTGAGAGCGGGGTAGGCTTGCAAATATACGCTAGCATAAACCAGGAACGCGCTGGTCCATGACTCAATATTCAGTATTTTAGTCTTCTTCTCTACGTGCGGCTTAAGTACGAACTGCTGGCCCACCTGTGACACCGAAAACCCCTGCTGCTCCGATAGCCCCGCCCCTGTGCTGGGGATACCTCCCAGAAGGGAGCCAAAGTCGACGTACTCTCCCTTCCAAATTTTTTCTTTGATGTTTTTAGGTATGCCTGCACCTAACAATTCACCTTGTGGTGATAAAGGCGATACCTGTGTTGGGTTGGAGCAACCATAAGAGGTTTGCGGGTAGGCCTCAGTTGGGGTTAGGTCTAATTCTCCCTGCGAGATGGAGTTATATCTAAATGACTCGTTAGCAACCAGCGCCCCCGCCCCCGTCGCCTGACTAACATCCCCACTGCCCGGTAGTAGAACCGAATTCCTGCCCAGCGAGTGCGCTCCCGGTACGAGAGTCGGGAATGACATGTTTGCGGAATTAGAAGATGAGACCAGCCTGTGGCTAGGTAACTCACCGGGTGGAGGATGGACAATAGACGGTTGATTCGCCGTTTCTAGGGATTCTGTGATGTTGGCCGGCCCCGTCGGAGTCTGGTCTCCCTGGCGCTCCTGCCCTGCCGAAGCGGCTGGGTTACTCCTCGCACCGCGTCTCGTCACTCGAGAATGTGGAGCTGGCGTTGTCCCCCTGATCGGGTCACTGTTTTGGAGCGCTGGCTCTCTCCGCTTTCCTTTGCCCTTTCGTCCCGTAGACGCCTTAGACTTCCCCATCTTGCCGTCCACACAATACAGACGAGCTAGCTAGACGACTATGCCGTAATCCGAGCTCCGATGTAACTTCCTCCAATGTTTAATTCCAGATATCCAATTCAATTTCTCCTCTGTTCAATTCCAAATATCTAGTGTAACATTTCCTCTTTTTAGATCCAAATATCCAGTGTAACTCTTCCTCTGTTTAATTCCGGATATCCGGTGTAACTTTTCCACCGTTTAATCCTTATATCCAGTGTAGCTGCCTCTCTGTTCAATTCCGAATATCCAGCGTATTGGTGTGAAACCCAGTGATAATAGAAACTAAACGGTGCAGTCAGTTTAACAGCGACAACCTGTGTACCATTAGCATGTATAATTCTGAGTCCAAAAAAAAAAACACGACCAACTCAAACGGAGTATTAGCTGAGAATGACCCATTGATTAGTAAAAGTACACGTCGTGGGAAACACTTGCCTTGCGACCCCGATATGTATTACAAAAGCGCGCATATCATTGATGTTTACAAACACGCGCGGTAGAAATTCGGCTTTGTGACCTCAATGTAGGTTACAAAGAGATGCGCTTTTGTTTGATATTTGCCCTCATATTGACCTCAATATCATTTTACAAAAGAGGCGCGCTATCGTGTGTAGTCACCGGCTTGCCGCATATTTCCGGCCTACACTATTGCATTCTATTACAATTGGGTTTATTTTGATAACATCAAAATAAACGTATTAGTGGATAGTGAGGCAATGACGTCACGGACTCATGAGTGCGTTGCCAACTTGTCTTGTGATTTCAAAGTTTTTCATGTCATTAACAATTTATAACTTTGTTATTAGTTATCAGATTTTGCTCAATTTTTGTATTGGTTTGTCTGGTTTTTCTACTTTCATTGCCTAATAGCACTCAGTGCATCCGTGTATCAAGTGTTTAAGTCAAGAACTAAGTAAATCATATCCTCTTTCCCTACAGTTCTTTCGACGCCCGCGATCATCGGAATATCTGTGGGATCGGTAATTCTGATCGTTGTGATCGTGCTTGTCGGCGTTCTGATCTGCGAACTAAAGAAACGCCCACCGCCGAGCGGGTATGTTACATTAATTTGTTGGAGCATAAGACACATAGAAAAGCACGGTCATCATGTTGGAAGAGATCTTCAGAAAAATCAATTGAAGGAAAATTTCAATACCATATCGCACACATTATAAACCATGAGGTATTACGTGTTATTTACGCACGTTTTATGTAGTTGATCGACAGGGTTATTGATAGTGCTGGAGTTTGCATATTGCTCCGGTTGTCTCATTTTCGCCAACACAAACGTAGCTAGTTCGCCGTCTATAAAACGTATATAGCAGACGGCAATCGGCGGATCAGACGACACTTGATAGTGATTTTGTATGTGAGATTGCTTTGCTAAATATAAAATACAAGAAACTTGTCCATATCTTTAAACTATCATTGATATCTGATAATTAAACAGTTAGTAAAATAAACCTACCAAACTACATAATACAATGAAATACTTGACTGAAAGTAGGGGAGTTTGATGTGGTGCACAATTGCACTCCTCTGTTAATAATCGAATAGTCCATGGTGTGTCATGAATATACATGTTTTTGCTTACCTCGGCAAAAAAAATTCGTATACTAAATGGACAAATTACGGTGGGGATTGGCTGAAGTGGGCATAATGAACCAAGCAGAACTAATCTATGATAATTCATGCTTCTTATCCTTCGTGTGCTTGACCGATAATCTTACAATGGCTTAGTAAATTGCGTCCAAAGTTCGACTTGTTACACATGCGATATATATGCAATGGCGAGCTCTGCGACCTATTTTGATCAAATTACGGTGGGTGAACTTTCAAGTCAATGGGACATGAGGGTTCTAATGAAAGAGCTAGTGTCAACGTACGTCGGGGTGGATGTGCTTTTCGTTTAAACACAAAATGATTGTTTAACGATTTTCTTGTATGGGTGTCGAGAGGGTGCTCCGACATTTGCCGCAAAGACAATTTTGGTCCTTGAATTAGAGGGTAGAGATTCTAGGATGTTGGGTCCCCTATTAATGCTAGAAATTTGTAGGAAATGACCGCCACATAAAACAAATGGGCACCAGATAGAGTGTTATACAACTGTGACAAGTTTCACCCAATTCCATCACATGATTATGTTGCATTATCTTGTTTGTTCACATAGTACGTCGTCATTACAATGATAACCTTTACTTTTCCCTCCTCTAACTTCTTAACGCTCTTTCCTTTATTTATTATTTATTTGTTTTTGTATTAGGAAGGTGACCCCTTCAGCAGACCAGGCTGAAGTACATGAAAACCCGTCCTACGTCCAGTAAGTCCTCTTAAACATACAGCTGAGTACTTGTCACGCAGTTACATTGTGAATGACACTGTTAGGAATTGGGAAGCAATTTGGGAAGGTTGATTACTAATGAAATTTAAATGATGTTAATATTAATGATAATAACATTATTAACAATACTAACAAAGACAAATAGTGATAATTGATAAATCCAGGCCCAGAGACTACTGATAGTCCTTTTCAGGACTCCTCAAACCTCCCTCTCTCTCTATCTCTCTCTCTCTCTCTCACACTCACATGGTGCACCCGCAAGCCTACTGTATAGTTAATGTAGATGACGTTTTTATGTGTCTCTCTTTCCCTCTCATTCTCTGTAGTGCGGAGTCTTGGCAATAACCTGCAATAAACGAGTGGGTCGACGCGTGAGGACAGAGTTACTGCTTCGAAATCTCTCCAAATCCAGTCATGAGCGGACAACCACTTCGAAAGCTTCTTGTGGGCTGTTTTTTTTTCTTCATAATGTGTATTGTTTTTAAATCACAGAAATCGCTATTATTCAGACATAAACGACTTTGATATTGAGCATTTGCCTTTTAAATTTCCATTTAAAATCAAATTTAACAGTCAGTAGGTATTAGGTATGACGGCACAGTATTCTTCAATATATTCCCAATGGTAATCATAATCTATAACCATTATACACGCAATACCTTAGAATTATGTTTTGTTTTTAACCTGTGGTTGTTGTGGTATCTTAATATAAACTAATATAATAGACAGTGGGTTCGTTTACCTCTGAAGCTGTTCTAATCTGGTTTTCTCTCGCGCTGCTTGCACTCATCCTTTTGATATTAGTTTCATCTCTCATTTTAAAACCAATGATTAATGTTATACCACTTTGAAAATGAAAAACAATCAAAAGGAAACAAAAATAATGGATCAAGTTAAAGCGTTTACTTTTGCACATATTAATTTCGTAATTCTTGAATATAGACACAAACGTTTTTATTCTCGTTGAGTTTTCCTTTTAGTTTCCCCGCCCTGGGTCATGTGTGGTCAGTTTCCAGAAGGAAACTAAGACAGTTTGTTAAACATTCAAACGAAATAAAAAGCCGGCTCCCAGTAGTCGTTGTGAGGCTATCCCACAATAATTGAGGTGTATTATTGTGTTATTTGTTTGCATTGGTAGTCAAGAGGAATGACAGATGAAATAAGATGCGAAGTTATAGAAAAATCCTTCAATGATCCATTACCCATTTAATAAATGTTGGATCTAAGCCAACAGACTCCGATTCTTTACCAAAAAATATCATGGTCTATTGAATTGAAGCCGATACAAAGTCCCAGAATCTGACATAGAATTCCTTTGTAAGAACATCGACTTGTTACCATGGTGATATTCCTGTAGGCATTTCGCTGTCTGGCACTATGCTTTTGTTAACTGGCCTTCACATATATCCCGAAATTCTTCATGCAGGTGGTTACCTTTGATTCATAGCGTTAATGTCATCAGTTCAACATACTTTGTTTAGTTCAAATAATCAAAATATCTCAAATATTTCAATCAGAAATTTCATTGTTTCTTCTGTCTCCTCATTATCCACCAAAAGCTTACGAATGATTGATTTATTTTACTGCGCTTTTCAAGGTACAAACAAAAACTTATTTCTTCTTCTCCACACTCAGTCCAGTTGGCTTTAGCTCGAATAATCAATCCATCTGAAATAAAGTGCTGTAAGAGGATATCAGAAAGATATCTGAATTCTGTGTTGAAGGGCCCATGGCATCGAAATACAAGTGTATTCATTTTGGTGTGCAGTTCTGCATACATTTCATATTTTGATATGTAAACTTCTGAATTTCTTCATAGATTTTTAAATATTTTTCTGAAATATTTGTTTTTCAAACTTGCTCAGCTCCACACCAACAAAATTCAGATCTCATTCCCCTTGTGACATCATCTGTCAGTCATCAATGAGCTAACTTGAGAAAGTGGTATGTATCTTTGCCGAAGCTCCCTTAGCCGAGTTGGAACCCTCGAGTTGTGGCGAGCTGGCGCGATCTTATGGCAAGCCGTTTTATTATTAATTGATATCAATAAATAAATTCTTGTTATCAAGAAATAATTTTATGTTGTAAAGCAATGGTAATTCTTGATATAAAGAATTTGATTTCGTGATATCAGGAATTCGATTTCGTGATATCAAGAATTTAATTCTTGATATCAAAAAATATGTTTTAATGATAAAACTGCTTGCCATAAATTCGCGCCAGCTCGCCACAACTCGAGGCTCCAACTCGGCTAAGTGAGAGCCCTGCTTTACAATACGTAATACAATAGCAACATAACAGTTGCGATGTCAGACATGCTGTAGCATCACCAGGAAGAGAAAGGCAATGATGATGTATTGTACATATGTATGGAAGCATGCAATTCTATTATGAACGTGTGCTAAGCTGGGGGAAATTATTCTAGAATATTAGTTAAGTCTGACATGTCTGACATAGCAACTTATATCTTGCTTTTGTATGTGGTATTGTAACAGGTGGTCAACTTTGGCAAAGTTACATGCCACTTTCTCAAGTTAGGTCATTGATGACTGACATATGATGTCACAAGGGGAATGAGATCTGGAGGTTTTTGGAGTTGAGGTTAGCAAGTTTGAAGAAAAAAATATTTCAAAAAATATTTAACAATCTATGAAACAAATGCAGAAATTTACATATCAAAATATGAGACGTATGCGGGACTGCACACCAACAGGAATACACTTGTATTTCGATGTCATGGGCTCTTTAAACAATGATAAAAGAAAAGTAATGTAAATATTGTAAATATTCTGGGGCAATTTTCTTCTTTAAATGAAGAAGTAAAAGAAAACATAATAATTGTTTTAATAAGTAAAATAAAGAAATTGTTGAGTTGGTAAAAGCAGAGAGATTAAACAATGATGGGTAAAATTCAGTTAATTAAAGTTGTTTGTATATTCTAAATTCATTCATGTGGCATCCCTCACACTGTTTTTAACATGGATAAATGAGGATTTAGATCAGTTGATTTCCGCTGTATGTGAGGTGGGAGGAATCAAATTAACTTAAAAACCTTTCATTTAGATTACCAGTTTGGGGGTCTGAAAGTAATGAAATTTAAATTGTTGATTATAGCACTTATGCAATCTCTCTGAAATTAAAGATGAGCGAATTGCAAAATGGCCCTAGGTATTGGAAACTGAATACTTCCTATCTCAGAGACAACAATTTTAAGAGAGGAATCAGAAATATTGTAACTAAATGTCTAAACAGTAATGCAAATTCAGATGTTATGAAATTGGAAATCTTAACGTTTAAATGTAGAGAATTTGCTCAGAAATGTATCAAAGGTAAGTGTAAAAAGAAGGGAGAGAAAGAAAAATTAGAGATAGATTTGGCTAACTATGAACGTAATTTAGATAACTAAAATGATAACAAATCAAGAGAAGAATATGTAAAAGTGAAAGAAAAGTTAGAGAGGTTATACAAAAACGAATGTAGGGGGGCTGGAATAAGGTCACGTCGAGTCAAATGGAGAGAAGATGATGACAAAAATACAAATCATTTGTTATCTCTTGAAAAGAAAAATGGTGCACCTATCGAGTTCTATCAAATTTTCTGGGATGAAATATGTGAACTTTTAGTCAATGCATTCAATTAATCTATAATGAAAGGACAGATGTCAAAGAAAAGGGCTTATCACATTGGTTTATACAAAAGGGAACAGCGATGAGTTGAAAAAAATGGAGACCGGTTACACTGCTTAATTGTGACTACAAAATAATTGCAACAGTTCTTGTCTTGAGAACACGAAAGATTTTAGCAAGTGTTATGGAAACAAAAGTGAAACATATTACAGACCGTTGACGGGGGTTTAACGTGATAATTGTTCACGATATGATTGTTTATATGCATGAGAAGACTCTTAAAGGAGCAATTATGATGGATGACTTCACCAAAGCTTTTGATTCCATTGATATACCTTTCAGAATGAAACGTTTGCAAGAGTTAAATTCTGGTGAGGAATTCCGGAACTGGGTCACGGTACTGTACAAACCAATAGTAAGTTCAGTCATTGTAAATGGCCGGATAACAGAGCAGTTTCAGATAGAGAGGGGAATTCGTCAAGGCTGTCCCCTCTCCGCACTTTTGTTTGTCATTGCAGATGATTATTTTGCTAGCAAAATAGTAAAATGATCATATTAAAGGTGTATGTTCCAAAGAAATCAGTGGCATTTTTAGTTAAAGGTAAGACAGTATGCTGATGATACAACTTTCTGTGTGGGTGATGTCGGGTCATTAGAAGTAACTTTACATGAATTTAGAAGAATTAGAAGACTTTGGAAAAGTGGCGGGTCCCAAAATAAACAAAGAAGAAACTGCACTTTTATGGATAAGTAAGAAAGATTTAAGAAAATGGAAACTGCCAGACATTGATTTGACATAGACAGAAGGTCCAATAAAATATCTTGATTTTTTTATTTCAATCAATGAACAAGTGGCTTGTACAGCAAATTGGGAAGATAAGTTGGCAAAAATGCAACGGCTTTTAGATAATTGGTGCAAGAGACACTTAACACTGTTCGGTAGAGTGATGATTGTAAAAGGTTTGGCAGTAAGCCAAGTAGTGCACCTGCTTATGTTAAATTGAGTTCCACCAATGATTATAAAGAGGTTATATAAAATGTTTTTTTAATTCCTTTGGAACACAAGAGTAAAAAAGGTGACAATTTTGCAATCGGTGGGCTGAAAAAAAATTGTGTAGACAATAAAGTGCTCAGTTTTACGCTAATGTGGTTAGGAGATTGGTTAATGGCATAGAATGCTATGTGGGAAAAACTTGGAAATTACTGGTTTAATCGCTTCGGAAGTCTAAATTTGATACAAAATTCAGTTTCAGTGATATAACGTCGATATATTTTTATAACCATCTGATACAGCAGGAAGGGGTTAATACACGATGTTTTTTTTTCTAACAAATTGAGAGAATTTAATTGTAAAGTGTTGCATAACTTATTGCCTGTGAAAAGAAATTTAAGTAAATGGAGAATTAGTGAAGACGCAAGATGCAGTACTTGTCAGGTAGATGAAGATATGATACATACCTTGGTTACGTGTAAATTAAATAAGACCTTTTGAGAATATGTTACCTGATTGATTAAAAAGTTTTCCACGAGCATGTTGTCGAAATTATAAGGGTGTGGATTATAGAGAATCCAGTATGAGTTTGTTTATGTGCTTCTGAACTACAAAAGAGACTAGAAGTTTACAAGAAATGAACTGGTAAACCTTTGTGTAGACTTCCTAATGTATTATTTGATTTTGATATGAATGTGAAATGAAAGTCTTCAGCTTATGAATAAGTGCTAGTGAAAGAAAGAAAAAAAAATTGTTTGAATGCGAAAAAGTCTGTTGATATGGAACGACTGTAATAATATTGTTCACTTTATATTCATTTCTGATCTAAGTTGGGAAAACATATTTGTTGGAATAAAAATAATTGGTTCAGGAAAGGAGCAATTGGTAAATATTTTGTTTAATTCTGATAAAGTATTTGTTTATCATGGGAAGTGAAAGGAATTCATCTATAACCGTGGATGAAATTAAACTCATTTTTCAAAGAAGATGAATTGGTAGAAAATAATTTGGCATTGACGAGAGGTAAACTTCCCCAGCATCTAAGAAACTTGGGAAATGGAAGTTAGAGAAGAGGACAAGAAGGGAGAGGACTTTGGGACAGATTGGGTGTTTTAATAAAGGAATAACTTATGTATAATAATATGTTGAGAAATATGAAGATTTAATTTGTAAAGAGTATCTAATTTTATTCTGCAAAAAAGCAATGATTGTTCTCGTTTTGGGGATGAAATAGCTGTATAGTATTTTCCTATTACTTAACTGTGCTATATATTTAGTCTTAAACATTGTGAAGTTATGAAAAATGTATTTATGTTCTCGTTTATCAAATGTTAAAAGAGCTTTGTTATAATTTTGTTGGACTTTTGAGAAAAATATTCGACTGATACAAAAATCTGTAAATTTCTTGTAATATTTAAATAACACCTCTCTTACTTTCTTATACTCTTCGATCTTGTTTTAGACTTCTTATCCGATAAGAAGTTCATAATTGTTAACCTCGTATTCTAACTCAATCCGTTTCGGATTACCCTCTTAAACTTTCTTCCTATTCTATATTTGTGTCATTCTTCGTATTTTAAACTTTAAATAATCCCATCAAAAAGTGGGCTCAAATGAATCGCATTCTTTTCCCCAAACGGCAAATTCACTTATCAGGGTTTCTCATTATATCACATTAGATCATAGAGAAGCATTAAGCTTCCGTTGCCTGGTTTTTCTTTTTAAACCTACAAAATAATGTAATCACCGAGCGGTCTGTCCATATGGATGGAATAGTACATGTACTAGAATCTAATACAAAATCTTGATGCTCTTTAATCGTTAGTCTTTAAATCTTTCCTTCTCGAAGTATATTTCTTAGATCCAGAATCATGATTGCGCTCGTACCAATCATTTTTTCTATAAACAAAGCATGGACCAAAAAATAATTTTGAGGCACCTTGTCGATGGGGGTAAGTCATGGATATTCTCAACTCTTTGTTAGGTGTCCTGTACATGAGACCAAAAATTCGTTTGCTCTGAAAACATGTTTGGTGCATTAATTAATGTTCAACCAAATTAATGGTTTTTGCTCTATTTCGATGTGAACAAGAACATATCGAACTCGGGGATCCGGAATTGAAGCTTTTATAACATAATCAGAATTCAGAACCATGTCGAATGAAAATAAATGTTCCCTAACCACAGTTTAGCCCACGTGTAAAGTGAATTTCTCCTAATATTTTATTTCTCAAAAAAAAAAAAAAAATTCACGCTTCAGGCCTTACGTCATATAGAATGGAAAAGTAAAAATACCTTACATAGAAAATCTTACATAGACTAAATACTAAGCTTACTCTCCCTTGTCCATGACATTTGAAAAGGAAAGTGAAAGAGGAAACGTTCATCTCTACTTCACATACACACTGGTGAAGGAGTCTAACTGCAAATGTATGACGTTAAGTTTCTCCGGAAACATGATTCTAGTTTTTTTACCAGTCAAATTGTGCTAAAAAAAAAAATCAACATTTACAAGCCCGGTGACAGTGTTGCCTATATCATTTTAGTTTTAGTACTCTCTTGTCCGTCTGATTTAGGGAGAAAATCCCTTTCCCTTTAATTTTTTAATTTTTAACAATTATTCTTCCTCTTCTTTTCCACCCTATAATTATATCCTCCCCTTCATTCTTTTGTTTTCCCCTTCTTCTTCTTCTTCTTCTTCTTCTTCTTCTACTTCATCTTATTTTTTCTATTTTTGTTTCTTTCTCACCATCTTTTCATCAGCACTGTAATTTATACCCCTCTTTTGTTAGTTATTGTAATTTTAATGTTACATTTGCGCCTTTATGTATGAAGTGTTTCGTGTCTACATTTCAATACACAGGTGCATAACCAAACCAAAACCAAAACCAGAAAGTTGTATTTCCCTTAATTTTTCTTTGAATTTTCAGGCTTTACTGCTCATCATGTATGTTTGCGTTTGCAGTTGATTGTATAAGGATCCGGGATAGAGATTTAACTCATTGTCAAGATTAGTATTTTACCTACCCACTACCCTTAAAAGGGTGTGTATGCGCGCGTTATGTTCTTGTTCTTTTTTTGTGTGTCTGAGGCGGGCGCGCACGTCCTAATTGCGTACGAGTTGAGATCTAAAGACAGGGAGGATAGTCCAGGCAGTATATTAGTGAGAGGCAAGAACTTGTAAGAGGAGGAGCCAGGGAGTTGAGCGACGAGAATATTACAGAAAGACAGACCAGGATCAGTAGAGCACAGAACGAAGGAGAAGAAGATACAAAATAAGAAGTAGAATAATTGTTACTACTTCGAAAAAGGAGAAGGCGGAGAAGAAGAAGAAGAGGAAAAAGATTCTGGTAAAATTGGAAGACTTATCACTCTCTAAGATGATTTGGAAAAAGCAAGTTGCTATTTTCTTCTGCGTCGCTTTCATCTGTGATGTACCAACGTCATCGGCAGCTGAACCATTGCGGGGTATGATCATACAAATTAGTTATATTCAACTTTCCGAATTTAAATCTTTATATTTTAATAAGGTTTCTGTGTTTGTCTCTCGAAGACTGATAATTTATGTTTGGTTCTACTACACAAATATATCCCCTCCCCCTCTCTATCTCTCTCTCTCTCTCTCTCTCTCTCTCTCAATCTCCCCCTCTCTCTCCCCCCCTCTCACTCTCGATAGTTCACACTTGTTAGTCATTGTTGGGCATAGATGATCATAGTGTTTATAAATAATGACAATAATGTCAGAATGATCCGAATGCTTTTTGTCTTTTTGTTTCATTGGATACTTGTTTGCTCCAGTCCAATATTCAAAATCTCCATTTCACAAGATCAAAAATGTACTTCTATCTTTTAATGTATATGACCCGTAAAGGACTTGGTTCGATACGGAATTCAACAAAAGGATTTGTTGATTATCGTGATGATAACAAAACTTACACAGGTGGAGCATATATTTTGTTCAAAGTTGCTGAGCATCTTTCGCGATGTTACTTTTTATTTGATTGATTGATTTTGTTTCGTTATATTTTTATTCATGGTCTTTTTCTAAAGTTACAAACTAATTACAACATAACTAATGATAAAAACAAATAATATAATTGAAACATCATCAAAGTAGAATACTTACAATACTAACATATATTGAAGTAATCATGAAGAAAGATTATCACGCCTTCAAGCTTAGGCTATGTGGCAATCTTGTATATATACAAAATCGATGTTAGAGATTGGAGTGAAAAGATATATAATAATATAGGTTTTCCCGCCCAACTTCGTAAACTTAGCATCCGAATTGACGTTACGTTCGTTCAAATTCGTGCGAAATTGAATGACTATGTAGATCAACATTCAAAAAGCTAATTGCGTCATTCAATTTGATTTAGTAGCATGCGATTTCATACTCTTGTCACGGAAACGTGCAAAACGAGCATTCAATTTAGAAAAGCGTGCAAAGAGCATTCAAATTCGCGCCGGACAGACGGTGGTATGTATTCAAGCATTCAATTTCGTGATTAGGCATCCATATGTGACATTTGTGCATTGCTTTTCATTTGATGTTAATTTGTCACTCAATATACTTCAATCTGTTTGAATAATTTAATGCTATAAGTTTACTTTTAGGAATGACCTGCGTATGTTAGCAGATATCTGTCATTACACAGGTAACTGTCCCCAGAGAAGGTGCACAATTTGTGACTACTTTTCTAAGCACAAGCTATATATACACAGATCCTGGACAGCGGTAGAGTTGAACTTTAGACATGGACATGATAGAAACAAAATAAAATGATGAATAAAGAAAAAGACGTAAAATGAAAAAAATTGAAAGATCACCTACTCAATCAAGATTAATCAACACAAACCATTACAAAATAACATGTATAAAGAAATGTTTCAACAAAAAAGATCGAAAGAAAGAGAAAACATTAAATGCAATATAAATATATCGGACAAATAAGAAGATTGTTGTATAATGTGAAATCATTTCAGAAAAGATCATAGGAAAAAAAAAAGAACATGAAAAAGTGAATATCCGAATACAAATCGAGCCTCATACAATGATTATGAGGCCTAGTTTTAATTTGAATGACCCGATTGCGAAAGAGGTTGCCCATAGACAAAAAAGAAACCGCGATTCGCCAAAGAATTCTCCGTCCACTCAACATTGGCGAAATTGAATGACGCTTACGCATTTCCAAATTGACTGAACCAAGCTTTAATTTGAATGTGCATGTTTAGAAAATTCGATGACTCGAAACGAAATTGAATGCAAAAAGTTTTAAAATGAAATAGGGAAGCAACGAGTGGAGAAAATTCGCTCGAACATGAATGCACGTTAATGAAATTGATCGCTGCTTTGACGAAATTGGCCGGGAAAACCTAGTTCTTATATTGCGTTTTTCAGGACCGGAGGCCCTCTCAAAGCGCAAATATATATATAGTATTACCCCGGTCATCGGATTCAGGCTTACCCGCCTGGGGAGCATTCCAGCTAGGCATCATTTTTACAAGCGCACACTTTCGCATCTTACCGGGTATCCATTTAGCACCTGGGTGGAGAGTAGCAAATGTAGATCAATGTCAAAGGACATTAGTGCCGGCAAGAATGTGGCGGCAAGAAAATTTCAAAATGTTTGAAATTTTCGTCGCGCCACTTGCATCGAGCATCAGCGCCAAGTGTCCGCCAAGTGGCACCAAATGGCGCGAACATTTCGCCCTTTGGCGCAAACAATCCGCCTATTGGAATCCACTGGAATGTAATGGCGCGCATAAGTTGATAGGCAGTGGCCACCTCAGCATCTCTCATCATATCTTTTGATGGAGCAGCATCATCACTCCAACATTATCAAAAGCCTCAGACATATCAAAATTGTAAATATTTAGTAGAGATGTACGTTGTTCATACAGCAGCTGAGGATGGTCTAAAGCAGGTAGCCGATGGCCGGTATTTATATAGTCGGCAAGTAGCGCCAAGCGACGGCAAGTTCAAACCAATTTGGCGACCTTTGGCACAAACTAATCACCAAGTGGCGCAGAGTAGCCGTCTATTGGCGCGAATGGCGCCAACAGGGTGAATTTTAGAATCAAATGGCCGTGTAATGGCGCGAACTGGCGCAAACTGGCGCAACATTTTGGAGCGAGCCGGGTGACGTTTGGCGCACGCCATATGGCACCCAGTTAATTCCACTTGGCGACACATGCCGAGCGGACATTAATTCGGCGCCACAGCGAGCCACTACGCGCCAACCACATAATCTTTGGCGCGAACTGGCACCAACTGGCGCTGGCCCAGTGGACTCCTAGCATAAGCAATCTTTTGTAGGCACGAAACATCACATTGAAGTCACAACATGGACCCAATTGACCTAATTCTAGAACAGGAGAGTGGTGGAAGCGTGAATTCTCTTAAATTAATACATTTTCGTGTCTGTAATTTCCCTTTAATAAAAATTGTTGCAGAATAATTCATGAAATGAACACATTTTATTCGTGCATCTCCAATCTTTTGCAGCACAATTTTCGAGACCAGTGCCATGCACCGAATTTGGTGTTATATCTTTAGCTATTCGATCGAGTTTCGCGCTCACTAAAGCGTTGGTCACATCCCACCGTGCGTGTTTTTAGTCCGTACGGTTTTTGGGGAGGCCACGGCCGCCACGTTTTTCTGAAAACGTAGGGAGGGAGTGGCAAAGGCAGGGAGGGAGTACCGGCAACGCGCGTCACACGCTCTGTGTAAGTACGTGGCCCGCACGCCACGCCTGGCCGTGAACGGTTGCGTGCATCGTACGTTGCGCACGTGGTAAGTGCGTTGTACGTGCTTACAACGTACGGTCTCCGTGCGGTTGCCACGTTATCGTACGGAGGCCGTACTTACAAGTGCTGCTCACGTACGGTGTCCTAACTCACTCGCATGTTGTAAGTGCGTGCACGTGCGATGAACTCGGCGTTTATATAGGACGACATTCCGATGTTCTCCAGAAGTCCCAGCTGTTGCTGCCTCAAGATGCGGACCATTCCACCGAAGAGACTATATACTGCATAAATCAGTGCGAACAACGTGCGTTGTAAGTGCTTACTCGGTACGGTCCACGTGAGTTCTGCGTGCTCATTGGATAGCTGAACTGGGGAAGTGGCGAGTAAGCACGGACCACGCACTTATCACGTGCGCCTTTAAAAGACGCACGGAGTCAGTGCGTTGTGCGCTCGTTGGCAGTACCGGGCACGCACGTCACACGCACTGGGGTGAATCGGTAGCCCGAACGCAGCCCGAACGCAGCGAAAGTTCCTCATGCACTAAAAGTGCTACGGTGTGTCTGCGTGCTCCCAAATCCGTACGGAGGCGGTACTCATCACGTACGGATACCTACATTTTGCCCACGTTTTTGCACGTAGACAGCACGCACTTGCAAGTACGGCGGGATGTGACCACCGCATAAGCGAGCGTCGTAGTTGTGTAAAATCGAAAAGGTAACAAACAACAGTCAGCGTGCCTTGTCAACCCTGCCTAAAAATTAAATATTGTGTTAAAGTTATATCAGAAAAGATAATCTTTATTTTATAATTCCACGGGGGCGATTTTTAATTTTGCAATCGCCCCGTGAACCATCTGACGGGGGCGATTGTGGAGCTCACGGGGGCGAATCGCCCACCGCCCCCGTGTATTTTGAGCGTTGCCCATATCTGATTAGAACGATTTGTGCCCCTACTAAAAATATAATCTTTCTCGTTTTTAAAGCTATCAACTATCCCTTCTCTCGATATTACAGAAGTGGGCCCATTTTACACTTAAACTTATGTCCCTTTAAACTACCACGTATATTCTACTCAACTGCTAAAAGAGGCATTTTCCAACCTTCTTCAAATCTTCTACTAAACCCTGTGCCACTTCGAACTCCATAGAATGTCAATTTAATCAACTGCCCTATATTCAAAAGTATTACAGTGTAGACAATGCAGGAGTTTTCAAACTCAAGGAGAATTCATTAACTTTATCAAATGTCATTCATTGTTAAAGATAAAGTTGAGTTCTGATCATGCGATTGCATTGTAAAAGAAACGGTGTGGAATCGATCAGTAAAGGTTGATCATCTACATTTGTTTTGCATGGTCCCACTAATGTTAATTGGTGTGTGGTGTCAACTCAGTTCCCACAAGGAATTTTGCCGCTACATATTGTTTTGGTTGGACGTTGGGGAGCTGGAAAATAAGGGAATTCTTCTAGAATAATCGTATACAAACTTCTCGTTAGCCTATATTCGAGATCCGCTTGCACCCATCAAGAGCTGAATTCGTTGACTATATCTAGCACGACATCAGAGTGTATGTCGTATGTGATGACACTTTATATAAACACACAACCCGATCCCTTATACTCATTGTCCATGTCATAGCCCCTGACCCCAAAAATAGGTAAAGCAAAGATGGCGGACAATTACCCCCTCCCCTGAACAATACCCCGAGGTCAATCATCCTCGGGGGATCGGGGGATCGTCCTCGTGCTGATTATCCTTGATTGTCCTGTTGGGAGGGGGGAGGGGTTAATGTTCCTGGAGTGGTTGGTGGTTGAACTTGAACAACACACACACACACACACTCGCTTATTTTAAAACGTACATATACATAATAATAGTCTTGTCAAGGATGGCAAAGTGCTTTAATATCAGAATGTGACTGCTCAACGAATTCCTCAACATTTGTTTCTCCTTTTGCAGCGCGTCCGTGCTGGTGTGTTGTACATTCATCATACAGCTTGACAAAACAAAATATAAATTCACACGAACAGATATAGAAGGAAGTTAATGCATTCTACATACAACCAGAGATTCACGTGAGCAAAGTCAGGATTCGTATCAGAGAAATAAAACTTGTGCATCTGCTTTAATACTCAAAGTTATACTGAACAAACAATGCATGCATGGCTGTTCAGACTAAAAGTTTTTTTTCAGGAAAATATTAATAAAAATTGTTCTCCTCAAAAGGCTCATATATTATGTCGCATTATCAAAGTATGCGGTAGTTTATATCATTTAATGGAAGAATGGGGAATAACCAGCGTGCCATGACAAACGCATGGATATATCCTTGATAAAATCAACTTAACTATATACACAGCTGGTGCAGGAGACATTTCCGTTGTTAGTTGACCAGGTCTTGATGGCCAACCTCTTATACTAAAATGGTCAAACTAACTGCCGCAATTGCTGAGTTGTAATGTTAAACTATTTTTAAACGAATCTCCCAAGTTATTATCAAACATAATTATTCTTTGCTTATTTTCTTTTTAGTTTATAATGCATGTTTGTATTCTTGTCCACAGTTACAAGGTGTCGAGCAAGTGGATCCCCAACAATCACGATCGAGTGTGACCCAGGATCGACGATCAGAATCATCAAAGGAGTTTGTGTGACGGTTCCTTCTTGCGATGCTTATGACCCCTCCGTGGAGAGCCAGTGTGATGACAGTGACAAGACAGCCCAGTGGGCTCCGTATTGCGAGACTCGCAATCCATGTACCTTCTCTAGCTCATGCTTGGAAGGTTCAACGTGCCCAGGGGAGTACACCTACATCTATGCTGAGTATGAATGTAAGTAGGTAAAAAAGATGGTCAAAGCCATTGGAGACAATTATTGCATCATGTCTTTGAGATATTTTTAAGAATACCAGTAGTAACCAAACAGAGCTGTTTGGCATACAAAAGAAAAAAAGTACCACAAAAATCGTTTGAGAGGTTATGGTATTGGTTTTGAGTTACATTTGTAATAGTGCTTTCTTTGTCCAGGAGAGGTAATAATGTGTATTATATTGTTTTTGCTTGTTATTCAAACAAGTTAAGGGGCATGATTTTGATTTAAGCATGTATGCTGTTTTTTTTTTTTTTTTTTTTTTGTAATGACATAATGTCTTATCTTAAAGGTAATACAAAGTTTTGGTATAGGGTAATGAACTTGGTTCAAATGAACATATTGGAAGCATATGCGATCCTTCAATATTCAGTGATCGTTGTCGCGGTTGAAATGAAATTGTGAATAATAAACTCTTTATGTGGTATAGTTCCCTCTCAAGGTCATAATATTAAATAAGCTATAAAACAATGTTTATTGACTAAAATTGACCGATTAGCTATTCCGGTTTGGAAATTACATGTCACAACTACATATTCTGAGATTATTATGATCGCAGCTACTATTGTACGGCCGTAGGCGCTATTTGAAATTCATCAAAATTTACCGGGAGCACCGGTAATTTTTTTATATTCAATATTTCTCGAAAGCAGAAGTGTTTCAGGGGCTAACATTTTCTAGTGCTTAAAATACATCCATAGGGGCATCCAAATATGTCAAAATTGTAAAGAATCACTATCCATCCAATTTTCAAAATTTCCCAAAACTTTGTATTACCTTTAAGCCATGTTCTATCTAAACCTATCAACTATGTTATCTTAAGGATGTTGCGTTTCAAACATTTTTGTATTCATGCACTATACCTACTATGTATTATATCTCAAAGTAACCCACTGAATTTTATTATCTGGTAACAATTATTTTACATGGTGAATAAATAAAACAAACAAACAAATAAATAGTGTCTCAATGATAAGTAAATGGAAATATATGTGTTCAACCCATCTAATCTTTAAAAACACTGCATCTAACATTAAAGGTAGAATATGTCTAATAATTTGGGATTTTAGGGTGACCAGAAGCTGTCGTCTAATAACCACATGCATGAAATGATAACACCTAATCCACTCTAAAAAAAAATGAAAGTCGATGCAAACTAACTGGACTAAACACTTTTAGACCTTGCTCCAATTATAGACACCGTCAAAGTGGTGGAGAGATGAATATTATATTTAAATTAGAGAGAGAAAGAAAAAGTGAGAGAAACATAGCAAAGATTGATAGGATTTTTTTTTAGAAGGGCATATCATTATATCAAAATAATTTGTTTAAGGAAAGTTCAATGATAATGCTCCGGAAAAATTCATGCAAAAGTAGCAGGGGTTGACTTTATCCGTATTTAATTTGTATAAATGACACAAACAAATGGTTGGTTTTTGCATTTGAGACGAGATTACATTTATTACCAAATGGATTGTCAATTGTTGGAAAAAGTGGGAAAATAAGCCAGATATACTTTCCTAGGAAAATGTATATTATCTTAACTATTGCGCATCACAACACAATCATGTCTGTGGGATTACTCTTGTGCTGTAATATATTTTCCTCTTCCCTTTCCATGACATAATATTATTTCTTTACCACAGTTGTTCTTATGGTACTTGTTGAAGAAACGACTATTTGCCAACTAGTAATAAAGAGTTAGTTTCTATATCTCTATATACTCTTACTCTTAATTTTGGGGACAATTTAGTTGCCAACTTTAATACCTTAATCAGGTTTTATGAATTACCATTTCAATGTAGTTGCCAACTAGGCATTATGACCTATGACCTAGTTGCGAACTAAAACCTAGTGAGTTTTAAAAAAATATTTCTTTCCCTAGCTGACACAGAGCAGTTTGGTTGCCAACTAGGCTGAGGAAGGCTATATTAGTATGGGCCCTGGTCAATAGCCGAGATTGGAGAAATGTGAAATCATGGTACAAAAACTTAATTATTACTATTTTTTTCTCATTTTATCTCATTTCATATCATTCGCAGGTATTCCAGATATGACAGGTGAGGCAACAATCGTGCGTTTTCAATCTTATTATCTTTGTATCATTCGCATCCGAATAGTTTGATTTCATAATTCAGTGCATAATGCACAGTTTTTATTCATGACATCATAGTCAGAGAGAAATTATATTTTTTGTCATATCAAATTAACCACATGCATTAAAGTAAAGTAAAACCATAAAGAATGATTACCGATAGTATCAGTACATAACATCGTAAACATCAAACTACGCATTGTAATGATATCCATGAGTAGTAGGAGGATTTCAATGATTCTCTTTGACTGTAGAACTTTGATGAATTAAATGAAAGATCCGTTATTTGTTTATCTTGAATTTCAGGGACCTACAAGTCGTGAAAGTGTTATTTGTCACCAAAATATACGAAATGAGATATTAAAAAATGCATATTCGGGCAGCTCGCTGTCCGAATATTGGTAATTATTACATTTTCGGGCAACTAGAGGCAACCCCGTTCCACATTTAAGTGCATTTGTAGTTGAATCATTGTGGAGTAAATATAGAAGCAGCTCGTGCTACATCCATGATTGAATTGAAAACTTCCATTTATTTGGAAATCCAGAACAATTAAACTCCTGTGGTACTATATATGTGTTTCATGAATGTTAACATTCATTATACATTTTCTTTATTTCTTTACATATTTATATTCATTAATGACATTATTACTCTCGCTAGTTTGCTTACAAAATACCAAGGTGCTGAGTTATTTGCCATGTTTGCAATGAAAGCTTCCTTTTATTTGGAAACCCAGAACAATTCAACTCCTGTGGTACTGTTGTGTTTCATGACTGTCACATATATTATACACTTTTTTTTAATCTTTACATATTCATATTTATATCACCATACCAATCTACAAACAAAACCCTCTTCTATGTCGAACTATCCACCAGTATTCATATTACCAAGCTTCTCTAAAATCCTTGAAAGAATTATTTACCACAGATTATATAAATGTTTTATTCAAAATGACTTGCTGAATCCAAATCAGTTTGGTTTCAGGAAGTTTCGTCAACTGAATTAGTACGAATACAACTTTGTGATAGAGTATCAAATGCCTTGGCTGATCATAAACATGTCATAGGCATACTCATGGATCTCAGCAAGGCATTTGATAATCTTGATCACACTATATTATTGTATAAATTAAAGCATTATGGTGTCAAGGTGGAAGCACTCTTGATTGATTCGAAAATTACCTGTCATCAAGAAAACAATACTTGGGCCACGATCATTTCTGATATATGTCAATAATATCTCTAATGTTTCACCAGTTCTACAGTATATTTATTTATTTATTTTTATTTATTTATTTATATTTCACCAGGGTAGCCCATTCAACAAAACGTTGGTCTTCCATGAGGCCCTGTAAAACATGTATATACAATTAAAAAGATAAAACAAACAATTAGGTATGAATACATTAATAGAACAGTATTACATATTGAAAATAAATATACAATATCAAACATATTAATCAGTGTCAATTATGACGAATGCTATTATAAATAGATCACTTGCTAAGAGAGTAAAGGATTAAGTAAAAGAAGCGAGAGAGAGCGCTTAAAGAAAAATAGAGGCAGACTTGCAGTCAAAAATAATTTAAAAAAAAAGAAAAAAGGTGTTCCTCAAAACCTATCCTGATTCAACAGCAAGGTGGACAAAATATTTCTTAAGTGCCAATTTGAAGGTCTTTACATTACTTATCTGCTTAATATTAGAAGGTAATTTATTCCATAGAGAAGCACCATCATAACTTATTGCATTCTTAAGGTATTCAGTATGACATTTATCAATAATCAGGTCATGACGAGTACATTGCCGTGTGTAAAAATTATGTTGAGTTGATACTTCTTGAAAAACATCTTTGTGAAAGTCTGAAGATAAATCGTTAAGACATTTAAAAACAAATATACATCTAAAATATTTAACCCTCTCTTGAAATGGTATCCATTTCATGCGAGTAAATAATTCCTTTAATGGGGTATACATATTACAGTTTAAAATCATTCTTGCAGCCCTCTTTTGTAGTTTAGTTATCTTATCTATATGACTTAAAAACCTGTTTCCCCAAATTTCACAACAATAATCATTTTGTGATTGTATGAGACATGTGTATAATAATTTCAGTGAAATGTCATCTACATAAATTATGGTTTAACTCTTCTAAGCATGGCAAGTCCGGCAAACACTTTTCTACATAAATAATCTACATGATCAGACCATAATATGTTTTCATCGATCATAATACCTAGACATTTAAAGATCCTACATTGTTCAACACATATATCTTCATACTTTAATGTAATACTGTCATTTTTAAAATGGTTTAATCTTTGTTTACTTCCGATGATCATAAATTTGGTTTTTATCAACATTCAAATAGAGTTTATTACATTTTATCCATCTACATATAACATTAAAATCACTTTGCAATTTAATTTGTACATCCGAAAAGGTGGTTCCACTTACATAAAGTGTCGTGTCGTCGGCATACATTACAATTTTTCCATGTTTCAAAACATCTGACATATCATCTATATAAATCAAAAATAGGAGCGGGCCCAAAATAGATCCCTGTGGAACTCCAACAGAAAAACAGCGATCAGTTGATTTAGAATCTTTTATAGCAACATATTGTTTTCTATTATTTAAATACGAGTCAAACCAAGCTAATGATAACTTACTCAAACCTATTTTCTTTAACTTAATTAACAAAATATATGGATTAACCGTATCAAAAGCTCGTCTTAAATCAATAAAAAGAGCCCCTACAATGAGGCCTTTATCTATGCAGTGTAACCAACTGCCTGTTAAAGCCCCAAGAGCCGAGGCTGTAGAAGACCTGGCCGGAACCCGAACTGCGTCTTACTGAGGATATTATGTTCTATTAAATAATCATACAATTGCTGACGAACAGTCCTTTCAATGAGTTTACTTATTGCAGGTAAGATGGAAATTGAACGAAAATTACAAATATTGTTAATGTCGCCTTTTTTGAATAACGGAAAAACCTTTGCATACTTCCAATCATTGGGAAAGACTCCTGTTGAAAAAGACAAATTAATCAATTGAGTAATGGTTGGTACAATAAAAGCTTTAGACTTTTTTAGGAAGATAATATTAATATCATCAGACCCTGATGCTTTGTTAGAATCCAAGTTTGAAATCAATTTTTCAACATAGCTTTCATTGGTGGAAACAAAGTTAAAAACATAATTGGAAGGATAGCAATTAAAAACATCCCCAATATCATGTTCGTCGGCTTGTATGACATTCATCTCTTGCGCGAACTTAGCATTTATTCGAATAAAATAATCATTAAATGCATTGGCAATAGCGTCATCGTTATTAAACACCATATCATTGTCGTAAAGAATGGAAGGAAATGATGAGGATTTTGTTGGTAATAATAACTTTAAACATTTCCACATCTTTGAAACATCGTTTAAATTTTTCTTGATTTCTTTCTTTAAATATTCAGTTTTACTTTTAAACATAGATATATTGACCTCATTCCTTAGATTGGTGTACTTTGACCATAATTCTTCACACATTGTATTTAATTGGGAATCTTTTTGCAATAAAATCTATTTCTTTACTTTCAAAAATTTTCTATGAATATTATCTCTTTTCTTCATCAGTGTTCTAATATATGACGTTATCCACGAAAGCGATTGATCTTTAACACGAAATGATTTTATTGGTGCAACTTTATTTACAATAGAGCAACAAATTAATTTCCAGGTTCTCCAGAAAACATTAACGTCGTCAATGTCACATAAATTTGACAAAGATGCAGATTCTAAAAGATCATAAAATTCCTGATCGTCAAAATCTTTTAAAGAGCGAAAGGAAACAGTTTTCGGTAGAGACTTTTTCTGTCTTGAATTCAAATTTCGAATAACATACACCATGTAATGATCACTAAGAGAAGTCATTATACATCCATGTTCGACAATTTTTGAAGTACGAGTTGTAAAAGCGAGATCAATAATGGAAGCGGAGTTTTTCGTAACGCGCGTAAAAATATCGATTAATTGAATAAAGTTGTACGAACTCGTCAAATAATCTAGTTTATGAAATAAACGTGTATCTTTTAATTTACTATAATCACAGTTAAAATCTCCAAAAACGAGTATTTAATCTATTGAAGAACCTGACGAACATATTGATTCCAACCTTGCTTCAAGTTTTTCAAAAAAATGAAACATCACATGACGGAGATCTGTATATACTAATAACATACATTAGTGCAGCGGCTTAGCAAGAAAATTGTGCACTTTTTGATAAAAGCATGAAACTTCTAGCATAGTTAGCTTTCACCATAAGATTTATTTTCAGATGTGGAGGGAAATGAGATTTGACCTCTGATGACCCTGAGAGGTCAAATTCAAAATGGCCGCCAGTCCGCATGGTCTAATGTACAAACACGCTTAGTTTTTTAACCATATAGTCCAGAAACACATTCAAGGTGTCATTTCCAACTAAATTGGGGATGCCAATTCATTTAGTAATACTTTTGAGATCGCCAGAATTCAGGGTTTTGCATTAAGGTCAAGGTCAAGGTCAAAATTGAGTTTTGAATGTTTACAACAACAACAAAATCCCATTTATTTGTCATTTGTTTACCCCTATGATCTCAATTTTTTTTAAGAGTGGTTCCCCTGCAGACCATTACATTCATTTTCAGATGTGGAGGGAAGTAAGATTTGACCTCTGATGACCCTGAGAGGTCAAATCCAAAATGGCCGCCAGTCCTTATGGTCTAATGTACAAACACGCTTAACTTTTGAACCAAATAGTCCAGAAAAACGTTTAAGGTGTCATTTCCAACTAACTTGGGGATGCCAATTCATTTGGTAATACTTTTGAGATCGCCTGAACTCACGGTTTTGCATTAAGGTCAAGGTCAAGGTCAAAATTGACTTAAAATAGCAAATTTTGAATGGTTACAAATGAGATTTGTCATTTGTTCTCAAATTTCTTTAGGAATGGTTCCCCTGCATAGTCCTCCACCTTAATCCTTTTCAGGTAGTTTATTTCACATTTTGTTTTGACCTCTGATGACCCTGAAAGGTCAAATCCAAAATGGCCACCAGTCCGCATGGTCTAATGTACAACGCGGTAACTTTTGAACCAAATAGTCCAGAAAAACGTTTGAGGTGTCATTTCCAACTAAATTGGGGATGCCAATTCATTTGGTAATACTTTTGAGATCGCCAGAACTCAGGGTGTTGCATTTAGGTCAAGGTCAAGGTCAAAATTGACCAAATATAGCAAGTTTTAAAAGGTTACTGAAGGTTAAATCCCCAATTTGTTCTCCCCTATGTTCTCAAATTTATTAAGGAATGGTTCCCCTGCAGAGTCCTCCACCTTAACCCTTTTCAGTTATTTTATTTCACAGTTTGATGTGACCTCCGATGACCATGAGAGGTCAAATCCAAAATGGCCGCCAGTCCGCATGGCCAATGTACAAACGTGTAACTTTTGAACCAAATAGTCTAGAAAAACGTTTAAGGTGTCATTTCCAACTAACTTGGGGATGCCAATTCATTACGCAATACTTTGAGATCGCCAGAACTCAGGGATTTGCAATGAGGTCAAGTTCAAGATCATATTAGGCCAACAAAAGTGATGTTTTCTTTTTTTAAATAAACTTTGCCTCTATTTTGACACTTAAGGGGTCATTATTTAAAAGAAAAAATTAAAAGACCCGTGTACCACCACTTTTACTATCCAGGGCCATATTTTATAGAGCTGCTTATCGACTGGTTCTGTGCTTACGTATGAGTTTCTACTTCATAGCACTGCTAACCGTAAGCACACGAAAATGCATTAACCTTACGCTGCTTACTGGACGAAAATTAATTTTGTAACAATGCAAATCCATTGTGAACGCACAAGGTGGACGCCTTGTTTTCTTGCTAACCAAATTTGTCTGCTACAGTTATAGCACGAACATTTGATTACCGGTAAGCAGCTTTAAGAAATTGGGCCCAGAAGACCAAAAAAGCTATTCCAAATACGAACTAAAACCTGTTCATTACCCCATGAATTTAGCACTATCCACAACTTATGAATTATCCTAATGGTAACGATCAAAATCTAGCAGTCTCCAGAACAAGAGCACAGTTCAGTGCATCCTTTCTTGCAGCGACAGTGGATTATTCATGGCACAATTTTGATGCTTCCGGGAGAGTGATCCAAAGAGGCTGCCACCCAGTTGTTTCGTTTGTCTAGCCCAAGTCAGATGGCTCTGGCATCTCTAGATTCTTGGCCAATATCTGGTTCCAACAATTGGCCTGGTAGCAAGTGCGCTTGATGTGCTGCTTGAGTGCTGTTTGGGTTGGAGGAAAGTTCTCCAGGTTCTAGACTTCTGTGCGAAGAGCTGTTTCCTGGCATCATTCACTACCATGCTCTCACTGGTTCGGTCGTATCAGCACCACAAATAGCTCTGGCAGTAACATTGATCCTTCACTGACCTCCCTAGGCATGCACAGGAGTTCACTGAAGGAATCATTCACTTCTGGGAAAGACTTCTAAGTTTTTCCTCTGGATGCAGAAACAGTCTGACACCCGGTGAACGCATGAAAGATTGGGAGAGTCATACATTGTGTCGGACTCATGGTGGCAACCATCATGATTTTGTGAAAAGCTATGTACCGAAAGCTTGATCTGACACCAAAAGCGATCCACAGCATCAGGAGCTGTCTTGCTGAATGAAGCCACAGCCAGTTCAACCGCATCAGTACCACCAATACGTATGGTTACCCTTTCACACCCATGGGGCAAGGCCTGCCAAGTGTGACACAGCAGGAGAGCAGAGTACTCCACTTCCATCTGTTGCATCTTATACAGTTCCTTGTCCTGTGGTAGAGGAAGATGAACGACATGACATGAAATCCAACAATTCGGGTTTGTTCTCATTGACTCAAAAGAAGTCCTTCCAGCTTTCTGGCAGCACAGTAGAAAGAGCCACCCTTTTCCTGGTGCCCTTTCCTGCCTTATTGAGGCTTTCAGGCTAGCAGGTAAGTATACACCCTAGCCAAGGTCGATGCGGATGCTTTTCTCGAGTTGAGCAAAGACGTATGGGGCAAACACTCTTTCTCCATACTCTTGAAATGTTCTTGATGTTCCAGGATTGAGCATTTGAACCGCAGCTTCACCATCAATAATTATTGCTTGGGCCACAGGTGCACTATTGTTTTCGAGCAGATTTGATTCCAGGCAGCGAAGTAGATCTGCATTAACTCCAAACCGCATTTTCCTCCAGTTAACAAAGCTGGCGGGGCTGCCTGGTTTTCATGAGAGAAGAAATTGTCCATATCTCCATCCCTTGTCTGACACGAGATGTACATCCTCAAAAAGAGACCACAGTCCCTCTTAAGTGCTGCAAGCTGTGCCTACTGTTTTAACATAACCTTCGCCGGCTGCCGACTGAAAAATAGCAACTTGTTCGTATGAAGTGTTTGTGTGACATGTGTCGTACATTGCCAATGACTAGTACGTCTTGACTTTGTTCTAGAAATGGATTCCCCATCTCTTTCAGTACTGTCAGAAGTTCCCATCCCTCAAGAATGCTGCCTGCACTCCAAGTTGCTGGTCATGGTGATGTTGTCTAGTGTTAGCAGAACCGTTATTTTGCTTTATGGGCCTGTTCCTCAAACTCTGTAGTGATCCTTTAAATTACTTAGCACCAAATAAAACACAAAGTAACTTAAAAAACATCTTACCAGTATTATTGAGCAGTAATGAAAAGGAACAGTTTTCCTGACTTGAATTGAGGTTTTTGCCGTATACTGCCTAGCTGCCCACTGACCATGCTATGCATATGGTCAGTTACAAGTCAAATGGTTTGGTGCTATAATTAGTGAAATAAACTAACTGATAGGGATTACGATGGAGACTTTGCAGGGGAACCACTCCTACAGAAATTTGAGAACATTATATAGGGGGACAAATAAATGGAAAAACTGTATGTAACCATTCAAAACTTGCTATTTTTTTGTCAATTTTGACCTTGACCTTGACTTAATGCAAAGCCCTAAGTTCTGGCGTACTCAAAAGTATTCCCAAATGAATTGGCATCCTCAAGTTAGTTTTAAATGACACCTAAAACGTTTTTCTGGACTATTTGGTTCAAGAGTTATGCGTGTTTGTACAATAATTATTATTAGACCATGCGGACTAGCGGCCATATTTTATTTGACCTCTCAGGGTCATCAGAGGTCAATCAAAATGTTAAATAAACTAACTGAAAGGGATTAAGGTGGGGGAATATGAAGGGGTACCATTCCTAAAGAAATTTGAGAACACAGGGGAGAAAAAATGACAAATAAATGGGAAAACTTTTTGTAACCATTCAAAACTTGCTATTTTTTAGTCAATTTCGACCTTGACCTTGACCTATTAAAATGCAACACCCTGAGTTCTGGCGATCTCAAAAGTATTACCAAATGAATTGGCATCCCCAATTTAGTTGGAAATGACACCTTAAACGTTTTTCTGGACTATTTGGTTCAAAAGTTACCGTGTTTGTACATTATACCATGCGAACTGGCGGCCATTTTGGATTTGACCTCTCAGGGTCATCAGAGGTCAAAACAAAATGTGAAATAAACTACCTGAAAAGGATTAAGGTGGAGGACTATGCAGGGGAACCATTCCTAAAGAAATTTGAGAACAAATGACAAATCTCATTTGTAACCATTCAAAACTTGCTATTTTAAGTCAATTTTGACCTTGACCTTGACCTTAATGCAAAACCCTGAGTTCAAGCGATCTCAAAAGTATTACCAAATGAATTGGCATCCCCAAGTTAGTTGGAAATGACACCTTAAACGTTTTTCTGGACTATTTGGTTCAAAAGTTAAGCGTGTTTGTACATTAGACCATACGGACTAGCGGCCATTTTGGATTTGACCTCTCAGGGTCATCAGAGGTCAAATCTGACTTCCCTCCACATCTGAAAATAAATCTTTTGGTCTAAACTAACTATTGTAGAAGTTTCATGCTTTTATCAAAAAGTGCACAATTCTCGTTATATGGGGAGCTAATCCGCTGTATTACATGCTTTTCTGAAAAGGTAAAGTAATTTGAATACATATCATTTCTAAATCCTGACTTTCCAAATCGTATCTTCTGGTATAAAAAATCTTATCTGATATATAAATAGCTATTCCTCCACCGTGGCGTGTTCTATCTTTACGTTCAACTCTTAAATTGTCGATCGATATTTCATTATCGGATATAGAAGAATCACAAAAAGTTTCGTTAAAACAAAGAACATCAATATTATTATTAGACAAAAGGTATCGTATTAAATCAATCTTATTTAGCAAACCTCTGATATTCAAATGCAAAAATAGACTTCCTTATGATAGTTTAGGGATTTTACCATTTATAAGATTGAGTTGTTGTGAAAAATGGTTCGTAGACTTTTTCTTGAAGGAAGAAATATCTGGTATAATATTGACATTAGTATCCTGGTTTGACATATGACATTTATTAGAGGCGCTCTCTTCTTGGCCACCATACTAGTAGTAGGGGCAATATCTTAGTTTATGACCAATCTGCAGACACTGGCGGCACTGGAGTGGAGCCCCATGTCGGCAGGAATGAGCGCGGTGGTTCGGTTCTCCACAGAATTCACATCCTTGAAATGCGCGACTTAGATTACGTGATGTTGGTGCACTGACTACTGAAGCATAAGTCGAGCGATGATTCATTGGCATGTTGTATTGTTGTCTTGGTGGGAGTGACTGGGGGTGTGTGCGTTCACGTGACTGGGTGTATTGAAATGGTGGCGTCTGTTGATATGGAAACGATGTACGTTGCGTTGACTGAAGAGGGACTGGCTGGGTGGAGCGAATTGATGGGAAGCTATCCATTTCTTCTGGTTGGAGTGGCTGGGGGTGTGTGCGATTACGTGACTGGATGTACTGAAGTGGTGGCGTTGGTTGGTATGGCAACGGTGGCTGTAGAGAGGCTGTCTGTGTGAAGCGAATTGGTGGGAAGCTATCCAATGGAGAGCGATAGGTTTGTTGCCATGGTTGCAGTGGTGGTTGAGAAGGGATAGGCTGAGTAGATGGATGACGAAGAGGACGGCTAGAAGTGCCAGGTGGCGAAGGTTGTGAGATTTGAGGGGGGTGGACCGATGTCGATGTCGAATATTGTGGAGGTCGTATCGATGATGATGATGTGGTGACGTTTGGAGAGCGATGATTTGATGGGATTGACTTTTCCTTTAGACGCGGGCCATCAAGAAGTGCTTCAATAGCATGCTTCACTTCTTTTATGTCACTTGATAATTGGTCGATTCTCTGATGCACACATTTACATTTCATGCATATTCGTTCTTTTACGTTACATTTTAAGTCACACATCAAGCAGCGCCCATCTCTTGAAATTCCATGGTGAGACGACGTAACGCTGACAATAGAGCTATTGTCATGATTGTCTTCGTTGTTTGATAGTGACACACTTGAGCGGTTACCACGTTCTGTTTCCTTGACAAGGACAAAATGGCGGCAAATTTCGACATTCAATTCGGGGTAGATTTGAGTTAGTTCCCCTAAATAAAAGTCTGTAGTGACAAGCCCCTCAGGAACTGATTCGTGGGCCTTGAAAATAACTTCCAGAGCAAAATATATGCTGTCACATGTAATTCCTTTCGGGAGTTTATACTTAAATGAAGAAGTTCCAGGTATACCGTGGTAACGGTTCGTCCGTATCTTAATTGTCATAGCTGGGACTATGGGTAACACAACGGGCGAAGTAACGAAAAGAAGTACAGTTGTAACTTACGAATTGCTGCCAAGGGATGAAGTAAAATAACACGATATCACATCAGCAAATGATCACTTTTTAGGGCTTGATGTAGAAGACCACACTGAGTTGAATACACAAGTTGATAATCTAATGTGGGATGATTAAAGTCTATTTCCGCGAAGCGCGGAAGCTTAGACGTTTCCTTAGATTATTAGTTTGCCGATGAAACAAATGTATTTAAATTCGCTGATCACAACCATGAACATTTAGTTATCACAATGGTTCAAAAGCAACATGTTATCATTGAACCTAAAGAAGACCATTTTATACACTTTAGAAACTCAAGAAATCAAAATTTTCATAATTTTGAGCTGCTTGTTGTTTTCCAATATAAAAAAAAGGTCATCAGCCAAATTGTTAGGTGTATACATGAATAACAAATTTAACTGGAATTATCATGTGAACAATATCTCAACCCCTATTTCTTGCAATATTGGTATACTATTTAAGCTTAAATATTTGTTCCAACATTATGTGCTTTGATAGAAGATTTAACTTGGTATATAGACATTATATGCATCATTATTCACCATCCCCATCTTCATCATCATCATCAAAGTCGTTATAAATACTGTTATCGCTAAATTGATCAACATTATCGTGTTCTTTTACGTTATCGTCGTCCTCATTGTCTTTAAAAGAACTTGAATATAAACAATCACATAATTCTTAACGATAATAAATTGCTCATTATAGGTGCCTGCGCCGTGGACTCGGATTGCGAGTACGGAGGAACATGTAATTTGACTACATTGATGTGCATGTGTGCAACTGGGTACACTGGTACAACCTGTGGAACAGGTAAGATTTCTTCAAACCTCTTACCTCTCAACTCAGGTTTTGCCTCTTCATTCGATCACCAAATAAAAGACACGGTGTAAATTTAGGGCAGTGGCCTGGGTTATTTCATTCCTAAAACGAACTAAAGAAGAAACTCTATTTTTAGAACATTTTCTCTTTCACACTTACCTAAGTGTGAATAAAGCTTAATTGCCGAACAAAAATGCACAGGTTGATTATTATAAGTCTTCCTCGGGTCAACTCGCTATACAAACTTCATGCTGTCACCAACGTATTTTTGCCTCTTTGGCCTGACGTTATTTCAATATCTCGAAAGACGGGAATACTACTCGATTAGAAAATTGGAACAGAAGATTTAACTTGGTATATAGACATTATATCCATCATTATTCATTATCACCATCTTCATCATCATAATCATAGTCCTTTCCAATGCTGTTATCACTAACATGATCAAAATCATCGTGTTCATTTACTTTATCGTCGTCCACATTGTTTTTTAAAGAACTTGAATATAAACAATCACATAAGTCTTAATGATAACGAATTGCTCATTATAGGTGCCTGCGCCGTGGACTCGGATTGCGAGTACGGAGGAACTTGTGATTTGACTACATTGATGTGCATGTGTGCAACTGGGTACACTGGTACAACCTGTGGAACAGGTAATATTTCTTCAAACCTCCTACCTCTCAACTCAGGTTTTGCATCTCCATTCGATCACCAAATGAAAGACACGGTGTAAATTGAGAACATTTTCTCTTTCACGCTTACAAAAGTGTAAATAAACCTTAATTGTTGAACAAAAATGCAAAGGTTGATTACTATAAGTTTTCCACGGGACCCATCGCTTTACAAACTTTAAGCTGTCACCAACGTATTTTGCTTCTTTGGCCTGACGTTCTTTTAATATCTCGAAAGACGGGAACGCTACTCGATTAGAAAATTAGAACAAAAGATTGAACTTGGTATGTAGACATTATATCCATCATTATTCATTATCACCATCTTTATCATCATCATCATTCAAGTCGTTTTGAATACTGTTTTCTATAAAATGATCAACATCGTCGTGTTCTTTTACTTTATCGTCGTCCTCATCGTCCTAAAATAACTTGAATACAAACCATCACATAAGTCTTAATGATAACGAATGGCTCATTATAGGTGCCTGCGCCGTGGACTCGGATTGCAAGTACGGAGGAACTTGTGATTTGACTACATTGATGTGCATGTGTGCAACTGGGTACACTGGTACAACCTGTGGAACAGGTAATATTTCTTCAAACCTCCTACCTCTCAACTCAGGTTTTGCATCTCCATTCGATCACCAAATGAAAGACACGGTGTAAATTGAGAACATTTTCTCTTTCACGCTTACAAAAGTGTAAATAAACCTTAATTGTTGAACAAAAATGCAAAGGTTGATTACTATAAGTTTTCCACGGGTCCTATCGCTTTACAAACTTTAAGCTGTCACCAACGTATTTTGCTTCTTTGGCCTGACGTTCTTTTAATATCTCGAAAGACGGGAACGCTACTCGATTAGAAAATTAGAACAAAAGATTGAACTTGGTATGTAGACATTATATCCATCATTATTCATTATCACCATCTTTATCATCATCATCATTCAAGTCGTTTTGAATACTGTTTTCTATAAAATGATCAACATCGTCGTGTTCTTTTACTTTATCGTCGTCCTCATCGTCCTAAAATAACTTGAATACAAACCATCACATAAGTCTTAATGATAACGAATGGCTCATTATAGGTGCCTGCGCCGTGGACTCGGATTGCAAGTACGGAGGAACTTGTGATTTGACTACATTGATGTGCATGTGTGCAACTGGGTACACTGGTACAACCTGTGGAACAGGTAAGATTTCTTCAAACCTCCTACCTCTCAACTCAGGTTTTGCATCTCCATTCGATCACCAAATAAAAGACACCTAGTAAATTAAGGGCAGTGGCCTTGATTATTTCATTCATATAACGAACTGAAGAAGAAACTCTATTTTTAAAACATTTTCTTTTTCACACTTTCAAAAGTGTGAATAAAGCTTAATTGTCGAACAAAAATGCACAGGTTGATTATTATAAGTCTTCCTCGGGTCAACTCGCTATACAAACTTCATGCTGTCACCAACGTATTTTTGCCTCTTTGGCCTGACGTTATTTCAATATCTCGAAAGACGGGAATACTACTCGATTAGAAAATTGGAACAGAAGATTTAACTTGGTATATAGACATTATATCCATCATTATTTATTATCACCATCTTCATCATCATAATCATAGTCCTTATCAATGCTGTTATCACTAACATGATCAACATCATCGTGTTCTTTTACTTTATCGTCGTCCACATTGTCTTTAAAAGAACTTGAATATAAACATACACATAAGTCTTAACGATAATAAATTGCTCATTATAGGTGCCTGCGCCGTGGACTCGGATTGCGAGTACGGAGGAACTTGTGATTTGACTACATTGATGTGCATGTGTGCAACTTGGTCTTTGTCAGGGGAGTACATCTCCAGCTACGCTGAGTATGAATGTAAGTAGGTAAATACGATGGCCAAAGTCATTGGAGACAATTATTACATCATGTCTCGTTGATATTTTAAAGAATACCAGTAGTAACCAAACAGAGCTTTTTGGCATGGTATATAGTGTATGAATAAGAAGAAAATGGAAATATATTTGTTCACACAATCTAATATTTAAAAACACTGCATCTAACATTAAAGGTAAAATATTACTTTATATAATTCCGGGTTTTAGGGTGACCAGAAGCTGTCATCTTTTTTTAACCACATGCATGAAATGATAACACCTAATCCACTCTAAATTTTTTGAAAGTTGATTCGAACTAACTGGAATAAACATGCACTGACCTTGCTCCAATCATATACATCGTCAAAGTGGTGGAGAGATGAATTTTATATTTAAATCAGAGAGAGAAAGAGAGAGAGAGAGAGAGAGAGAGAGAGAATGAAATTGAAAGAGGGGAGGGATGAAGAGAGAAAGGTGGGAGGGTAAAGGGTATTATAGTCGACATGATAGAATGTCCATCGAAGAAATCACTGAGCATGGGCGTAAAAGTATGGGGGAATTGTGTTCGTGTAAGTGTGTGTATGTGGTGTAAGTGTTTAGGTTAGGGGTGGACCTTTGGGGTGGAAAAACCCGTCATTTGCCCAAAATAGCCCCCCAAAAGAAAACAAAAGTTAACCCAAGCCCCCTCTAATGAATCTGGGAACTCAAGCAAATGAGTAAATAGAACTGAGCCTATATTCACACAACCTTGCTAAACTAGTTGCCAACTAGGCCCTAGCAGTCAACTGAGATCACTGGTTACTAACTATGGAGTGCCCAATTCGCGCAACTATCTAGAAATTAGACATTGTGTGTCTTCTGGTGGAGTATTTAAACATGGGTGGTATAAAGGAAAATCAAGTAAATTAGCCTCAATAATAATTCTTTGTGCAGCACTGTAAATCTTTTATGTCCAGTTGGCAACTAAATTTATATAAATCAAGCTTTCCTTAGAACGTTGCCCACTATCCCCAATCATAAAAGGATCTCAGTTGCGAACGACAGAATGGAATTCTGTGCTATTCCGCACCTCACCACAATCATGACTGTGGGATTACTCCTGTGCTGAAATATAATTGTTATCTTCCCTTTCCATGACAGAATATTATGTCTTCCTATTCTATAAAACTCTTACCACAGTTTTTCTTATGGTACTTGCTGAAAAAACGACTAGTTGCCAACTAGTAATAAAGAGGTAGTATCTATATCTCTGAATACTCTTACTCTTAATTTGGGGGGAAATTTAGTTGCCAACTTACCTTTATCAGGTTTTGTAAATTACCATTTCAATGTAGTTCCCAACTATTAGCTTTATGACTTAGGACCTAGTTGCAAACTAAATCCTAGAGAGTAATACTTCTTTCCCATTTTAGTTGCCAACTACACTGAGGAAGGCTATATTAGTATGGGCCCTGGTCAAAAGCCGAGATTACAGAAATGTGAAATCATGGTACAAAAACTTAATTATTATAATTTTTTTCTCATTTCATCTCATTTGATTCAATTCACAGGCGTTTCAGATATGACAACTGAGGCAACAATCGTGAGTTGTCATTTTTCTTATCTTTGTATCATTATCATCCGAATAGTTTGATTACACAATGCAGTGCATACTGCACATATATTATTCATGACATCATCGTCCAAGAGAAATCATATCTGTTGACAAAACAATACAGAATGATTACCCATAGAATCATAACATTATATCCACAAACGACAGTAATTCGTAAACATCAAATTAAGTATTTTAATAATATCCATGGATCCATGCAGATCTCATGGAGATCTCATGGATTTTCTTGGACTGTAGAAATTTGATCAAGTATATTTAATATATGTTATTCGTTTCTCTTGAATTTCAGGGACCTAGCAGTCAAGCTCCAACGTCTGGTAAATGATAACATTCTTCTGTAGAATACACACACACACATACACTATGAACATGACGAACAAAGAAAGCGGACAAAATATACAGTTCCTCAGGTAGACAAAGCAACATCCCTTCACTGCTATTATGTAAAAATGGGTAGAACAGGTGAATATGCATGTGACACCTGTTCTACACACTTTTACATAATAGCAGTGAAGGGATGTTCCTTTGTCTACCTGAGGAACTGTATATTTTGCCCGCTTTTTTTGTCCGTCATGTTCATAGTGATACTCCCTCACAAACAAACCTGCATATATATATATATATATATGTATATATATAAATAAAGTCAAATAAAAATGTTAAAGTACATTTGATATCACAATGAGACATCTCACTAAATTCTTCAACAGTGGGGCCATTTAGTTGCCAAATAGGCTTTATGACCTAGGACCTACTTGCAAACTAGAGGTTGTAAGGTTTTATGAATACTTATTTCCTTTGTTAACATAGATCATTTTAGCTCCCAACTATTCCGAGGAAGGCTGTGTGAATATGGGCCTTGATCTTTGCCGAGAATAGAGAAAAGTGTTATAATGGTACGAAAACTGAAATATTATAATTTGTTCTCATTTTTTCTCATTTTATCCCATTCACAGATTATGACAACTGATGCAACAATCGTGAGTTACCAATCTTCTTATCTTTGCATCATTCTCATCCGAATAGTTTGATTACATTATGCAGTGCATAATAAACATATATTATTCATGACATCATCGTTCTAAAGAAATTATATTTGTTGACATATCAAAATAAACGACAAAGTAAAATAAAATAATACAGAATTATAACTTATAGAATAAGTACATAATCTCCATCATCGATAATAATTCGTAAATATCAAACTACGTAATTTCATTAATATCCATGAATGCTTTGATGATTTAAATGATTTTTCTTGGACTGTAGAAATTTAATTAAGTAAATGAAATATCTGTTATTCGTTTCTCTTGAATTTCAGGGACCTTTCAGTCAAGCTCTATCGTCAGGTAAATGATAACATTCTTCTGTAAAATACACTCACACATACTCCCCTACATACAAAACTACATATATATAGAAATAAAGTCAAATAAAAAATGTAAACATGCATTTTATATCAGAATGAGACCTCTCACCAATTTCTTCACCAAGGGGCCATTTAGTTGCCAACTAGGCTTTATGACCCAGGACCGAGCTGCAAACTATATAGAACGTAGTGGGGTTTTATGAATACTTCTTTATCTAGCTGGCAGGGGTTATTTTAGTTCTTAACTAAGATGGGGAAGGATTCATTGAATACGATATGGGCCCTCGTCAACATCCTATAATATATTAAGGTGTAATCATGGTAAGAATTATGTTATATTACGAATATTGTTTTTATTTTAACTCATTTTATTTCATTTTATCGCATTCACAGCTCTTTCAGATAGGACAATTGGGGCAACAATCGTGAGTTATTAATCTTCTCATTTTTGTATCTTTCTCATCCGAACAGTGTGGTGACATCATGCAGTGCACAATGCACATATATTATTAAAAACATCACCGTCCTAAAGAAATTACTTTTTTTTTTGACATATCAAAATATTAAAATGATAAAGTCAATGAAAGATGTGTTTTTTGTTTTTCTTGAATTTCAGGGGTCTACCAGTCAAGCTCGATTAACAGGTAAAAAATAACATCCTTCCGTATCATACATTCACACATACCCTTGTGGGCTCACAGTCACACAGACACACACACAGACACACAAACACAAACACACACCCACAAATTAATCTACATATGTATAATTCAAATCTAGGATGTGAAAGTGCATTTGATATCAGAATGTGAACTCTCATCGAATTCTTCACCATGGGGCCATTTAGTTACCAAGTAGGCTTTGTGTCTTAGAGCCTAGTTGCAAACTAAAATCTAGTGAGGTTTTATCAGAACTTCTTTCCCTACTTGACATAGAGCATTTTAGCTGCTAACTAGGCTAAGTAAATTCTTATTAATATGATCCCTGGTCGTTAGCCTAGAAATAGAAAAGAGTGCAATCATGGTACGGAAACTATTATGTATCTCATTTTATCTCATTCCATCGCATTCACAGGTATTGCAGATGAAACAACTGAGGCAACAAGTGTGAGTTATCAATGGTTCAAACCTTCTCATCCGAATAGTGTGACAATATTATGCAGAGTATAATGCACATACAATGCATGACATCATCGTCCAAGAGAAATTGTATTTCGTAAATAATTTGTAAACATCAAAAAACATAATTGTATTGTTGTTAATCAATGCTATGTGTATCTCTAGGATTTTATGAGTGTAGACATTTGATGAAGTATATATAATATATGTTATTGTTTTTTCTTAATTTTCAGAGACCTACCAGTCAAGCTTCATCGCCAGGTAAATGATAACATTCTTCTGTATAATTCACGCACATAGACACACGCGCGCACACATGTCCTCCCCCACATAGCAACCTACATATATATATGACCTAGGACCGAATTGCAAACTAGAACGAAGTAATGTTTTATGAATACCTCTTTATCTAGGTGACAGGGGTTATTTAGTTCTTAACTAAGATGAGGAAAGATTCATGGAATACGATATGGGCCCTCGTCAACATCCTAGAATAGATTAAGATGTAATTATGGTATAAATTCTGTTATATTACGAATATTATTTTTGATTTTAACTCATTTTATTTCATTTTATCGCATTCACAGCTCTTTCAGATAGGACAATTGGGGCAACATTCGTGAGTTATTAATCTTGTTATTTTTGTATCATTATAATCCGAACAGTATGGTGACATCATACAGTGCACAATGCACATATATTATTGAAACATCACCGTCCTAGAGAAATTACATTTTTTTTGACATATCAAAATATCAAAATGATAGAGTCAATGAAAGATGTGTTCTTTGTTTTTCTTGAATTACAGGGGTCTACCAGTCAAGCTCGATTAACAGGTAAATAATAACATCCTTCCGTATCATACATTCACACATACGCTTTTGGGCTCTTAGGCACACAAACACACACACTCACACACACACTCCCCCACAACTTAACCTACATATATGTATAACTAAATTCAAATCTAGGATGTGAAAGTGCATTTGATATCAGAATGTGAACTCTCATCGAATTCTTTACCATGGGGCCATTTAGTTACCAAGTAGGCTTTGTGTCTTAGAGCCTAGTTGCAAACTAAAATCTAGTGAGGTTTTATCAGAACTTCTTTCCCTACTTGACATAGAGTATTTTAGCTGCTAACTAGGCTAAGTAAAGTCTTATTAATATAATCCCTGGTCAATAGCCTGGAAGTAGAAAAGAGTGTAATCATGGTACGGAAACTATTATGTATCTCATTTTGTCTCATTTGATCTCATTCCATTGCATTCACAGGTATTGCAGATGAAACAACTGAGGCAACAAGTGTGAGTTATCAATAGTTCAAACCTTCTCATCCGAATAGTGTGACGATATTATGCAAAGTATAATTCACATTTTATGCATGACATCATCGTCCAAAAGAAATTGTATTTCGTTAATAATTCGTAAACATCAAATCACATGATTGTATTGATGTTCATCAATGATATATGCATCACTAGGATTTTACGAGTGTAGACATTTGATGAATTATATTATGTTATTGTTTTCTCTTGAATTTCAGGGACCTACCAGTCAAGCTCCAGTGTCAGGTAAATAATAATATCCTTCTGTATAATACATGCACACACAAGCTTGTGGGCTCACACAAACACACACTCCCTCAAATATCAACCTGCAGGTATCTATAAATATAGTAAAGTCAAGGAGTAAAGTGCATTTTATATCAGATTGAGACCTAATTTGTTCTCATTATATCTCATTTTATATAATGTTATCCCATTCAGATAGGACAACTGAGGCAACAATAGTGAGTTATCAATCTTCTTATCTTTGTACAGTGTATCATTATATCATCCGAATAGAGTGATGAAATAATGCAAATATAATATTCACGTTTTAATTGTCAAATAAAAACTATATGTTTTGACATATCAAATTAAACATCAAGCTAAAGTAAAACAATACAAAACGACTGCCGATATAATCAGTACATGATATCCTCCATCGAGAACAGTTCGTAAACATAAAAATACGTAATTTTAATAATATCCACGTATGCCATGACGATCTCAATTATTTTCGTGGACTGTAGAAAAAAGATGAAGTAAATGAAATATATGATATTCGTTTCTCTTGAATTTCAGGAACCTTCGAGTCAAGATCCATTGTCAGGTAAATGATAACATCCTTCTGAAGAATACATGCACACAGACGCGTGGGGAAAACTCAAGCAATTCCCCACATATTTACCTACATAAATGTAATTAAAGTCAAATCAAGGATGACAAAGTGCATTTGATATCAGAATAAAGCCTCTCATCGAATTCTTCAACGTGGTGGCCTTTTAGTTACCAAGTAGGCTTCATGACCTAGGACCTAGTTGTAATGTAAAACCTATTGAGGTTTGACAAATACTTCTTTATCTAGCTAACAGGGAGTATTTTAGTTGCCAACTAGGCTTAGGAAGGCTAGATAAAATACACATACCAGTACTTCTTAAGTTCGTCTTGCTTAATCGCACTGTATCCATGTACGAAGTTTTTATGTCAAGAATGAAACAAACAATCCTCTTTCTCTACAGTTCTTTCGACGCTTGCGATCATCGGAATATATGGGGGATCGGTACTTCTGATCATTTTGATCGTGCTTGTCGTCGTTCTGATCTGCGGACTGAAGAAACGTCCACCACCAAGCAGGTATGCTGCATTTATTTTGTTGGCGCCAAAGACACCTACAAAACACGGTCATCCTGATAGCAAACACCGTCGAAAAATCAACTGAAGACAATTTCTATTCCCTACTGTACTTCCATTAGAAACCATATTGGGATTTTATTACTTGTTAAATGTTCGCACGTTTCAATTGTTGATAGGCAGAGCTATTGAAAATGCCTTAGGTTGTCTTTCAAGAAGTCTTTGCCATCATGGGATTTCAGCTATACCTACATTTATGTGCCCTTGTACAGGGCCTCTTAAAGAGGGTGCTCCGATATGTGGAGGTGTCATGGTATAGTGGTTCGTTTACTTGTCATCTCTCTCAATCCAAGGGTTGAGGGCTCGAATCATAGCCAGGCACTAACGTCCTATATAGCAAGAAATTAATCCACATTGCCACCCTCCATCCAGTAAATAGATTGGTGTCCCTAACGATGGACATTCATTGTAGTTTCCTGAGGCCTGTAAAGGGCATAAAGACATCGTAAGTGTTTCAAGCTCTTTTTCAAACCAGAATATTATTTTCCTTAAAATAGAGGGTAGGGGTTAGGGTTCTAATTGGCTTGTAGGTTTGGTTTCGGATTAGCGTTAAGTTTAGTTTGTTGGGTACCGTGTTAAGGCTAGAAACTCGTAGGATACACAAAGGATACACATGGTCACCCAGAAAAATTGTCTTGCAATAATATTATCGCGAGCTTCACCCATCTCCATCACATAATTATTTACTATTATCCCGTTTGTTTGTTTACTTCATTTTCATTGTTATGATAACCTTTCCTTTCATCCTCAAACTCCTAATATCGCTCTTACTTTTTTGTTCTTGTATTAGGAAGGTAAACCCTTCAACAGACCAGGCTGAAGTTCATGAAAACCCTACCTACGTCCAGTAAGTTCTTTCAGACATACAGCTGAGAACTGGTGTCAAGCAGTGGCATTGTGAAAGGTTGATTAAAGATAATTATTTGATGATAGTTATAGTAATGACAATATTAAAAATGATAAAACAAATAATGATAATACATGTACTAATAAATAATGATAATGATAACGTTAATAAAGATGCGCTTATCACTACCCCAGTCATTTTGACGAGCAGGAAAATATATTTTTTCACTATTTTTCATATATTTTTTCGCTATTTCTTGATTTCTTGATGTAGTTTTTGGCTATTTTCTTAAAAAATAGTCAAAAAACTACTCTATTTTTTGTATATTTTTTCCATTTTCCCCAACGAGGTGGCTATTTTTTGACTATTTTCATTAAAAAATAGTGAAAAAATAAACTATTTTTTAGCTATTTCTATTTTTTCACTATTTTCCCCAATTGTGTCTCTTTTTTATGCACTATTTTTAAACTATTTTTTCTTCTTTTAGATGTTTTGACTATTTTCCTGCTATTTTTTGCACTTGACAACATATGTTTACCTATTTTATACTATTTTTTCGTCTTTAAAAGTTATTCACTATTTTCTTGCTATTTTTTGCACTTAACATGTTAATCTATTTTTTCGTCTTCAAAAGTTAATCACTATTTTCCTGCTATTTTTTGCACTTGACAACATATGTTTACCTATTTTATACTATTTTTTCGTCTTTAAAAGTTATTCACTATTTTCTTGCTATTTTTTGCACTTAACATGTTAATCTATTTTTTCGTCTTCATAACATAACATGTTAACCTATTTTATACTATTTTGTTCGTCTTTCAAAGTTTGTGCCTATTTTCCTGCTATTTTTTGCACTTGACAACATATGTTTACCTATTTTATACTATTTTTTCGTCTTTAAAAGTTATTCACTATTTTCTTGCTATTTTTTGCACTTAACATGTTAATCTATTTTTTCGTCTTCAAAAGTTAATCACTATTTTCCTGCTATTTTTTGCACTTACAGCAGAAAAAATGTTGACCTATTTTATACTATTTTTTGGTCTTCAAAAGTTAATCACTGATTTCCTGCTATTTTTTGCACTTCTTTTGGACTAATCAAATTATGTTTTTTGTTTTTCTGCTTATATTTTTCAACCATTGAGTGTGTTACTCCATTCCAATTATAACTGGCTCCAGTAAGGCTTTCGTTGAGAAATGGGGAAAAATAATCAAAAGCAAATTTATTTCTCATATCAAAACAATTTGTAGCTCAGTTGGTTAAGTATCTGGACATGTTTCGCAGGCGGTCGAGAAGAACATTTTTGTTACAAATTTCTGTAAGTCAAGGCACTCGGTCCTTATTTTTTAAAGAACAGGGAGCCTTTTTTTTTCCAGGACCAGCAGCCATTCCCAAAATTTATGAAAATACGTATTCTTTTCAATTATTTGTTAACTGTTATCTTTTATTTACTCATTGGTCTATCAGTATACTAAAAAGTAAACACTGCACAGCAGTGGTAGCACAGTACTCTCTGCCAAGGCATTGTTATACATAAAAATGAGCAAGAACTTAGAATAAAGATATAAGAACCTTTAACAAAAATTCCATGGCCACTATAATATAAGCGACTATGAATACGGCACTTTTAGTAAAACTACTTTATAGTCGTTACAGGGTGAGAATCCTGATTTAGCCACAGAGTTGAAAGAATCCTAAACATTGCCCCTACTGCCAGCCCTAGTCATCATTCCATGTGATAATATAAATTTTCAAAATATCAATTAATGTACATTATCATCACCAATTCACAATGTGTAAAAATGTGAGTATGTATACAACATTGAATCATTAATGATTATGTGACATCACTAACATGGAAAAACATATGATAATCACATAACTTTCCTTTCACAAGGCTAAAAGGTAATAGAAAACTCTTGTTACATTACTTTCATTTTTGTTTTAAAGTAACATGCTGGTTGACAACATTTATTTCTCAATTGTGTAAAGACAGAAGGGCAGTCTGCCCAAAAGTGATGGTACGATAGAAGAGGCTGCAGTGTCAACACTCAACAGAATTACAGAAGCAGAACTATTGACAAGCCTTCACTATGCTGCTAGCAATTTGAAATAAAGTTACCTAACAAATTCATAACACAGTGACTGTCGAGAGTATGCTTCATGGTAAACGTCCCGCCAGACTGAATAAGTTTAATGTGCAACAAATACATCATTTAACCTGACATCCATTCACACGCATACCTTTACAATCTTCAATATATTGATGACACAGGTTTCTTCTCTCTCTTTCTTTACCAATGAAATATTAGGATTATTTGCACCAGTAAACTGATCAGTAGAGAGGAGTGTATTGCTCAGGGCAAATTTGGAAATAACAGTATGGTAGTATGCTGTGTTGCAAACAAAATGATCGACTTGATCGTTTATACAAAATACGTCATTAGAAAATTCTGTAAAACATTTCAAAAAGTAATCAATGTGACCATAATTAATGCTAACATTTTACCTAAAGCCAACGGTGCAACTGTTTCTTTTGATACCTGGCCTGTACTTCCGGGAGGTGATTAGTACGCCATTTAATTTCAATCTCAAAACATATATAACTGTTTTATCTTACGCCATGAATATTTGGCAAATTCACATCATAATTTGAAAGCTTTAAAGTTAAACTACCAACAACAAAAATAATAAAATACCATTCCTAATGGAATCATTTATCTGGAAGGATCTATACTCTGATGCATTCCAGAACTATTTTAGTGTTACGTTTATCGACTTTGTCAATTGAATTAAATTAACATGCCTCTTTATAGTTTCATTCATCAAACATGATACATGACAACTGTTGATTCATCCTCCTTCTCATCACTATCAACATCCATTGCTCCGATATATGCAGATTGCTGCATAAAACTCCTTGACAGTTTCAGGGTAGGTGCGTGGTCCATGCATATCAGTAGCTGCATGATTTTTCTCTTCAATGTTGATGGCTACTGCGTGCGAGCAAGAGCTTTTAATTAACATCCGTTTTGTACGCTGCTATGAATGCATCTTGTCTTGGAATCCTCTTATAGAGAGCATGGAAGATGTCATCAATGCCCCCCCCCCCCCTCGTCAAGGATTGCTGCTTTACAAAGGCGTTGTGATGGATGACGGCATACAACGGCTGGTCGTTAACCTGAATTTGGATAAAAAGTAAAATTTAAATCAAAATACAGCAAAAGCAATATCCTGGTCAGAATGTATTTAATTTTGGATTAAAATCAAAGCTGATTTTGACCAGTGTGTTCCATGTCATGTCGCGTTTTATATGGTGATTGTATAGTTAAAACAAGAGTACACATGCTAGATGTATGCCAATCCAACTATCGTAGCTGTACCTGGACATATGACCATGCAACAAATGAAAGAAGGAATTTTGAAAGTAATTCTTTAAGAAATTCTTTCCATGTTTTTTTAGACCGAGTTACTTATTATTGCTTTTTCATAACTAATCTAGCAAAACACCATGCATTTCAAAACCATGCCAAATTTAAGCTGTAATAGCTAGCTAACAGCTCAGGTGAATGAAAACAAATGCAATATGGCTAGCAGTATTATTTTGAATTAAGAAAATCATGTTTAGTAAACCAGCAGTAGCACCATCACTCATCAGCATCACAATGACTGCGCCAAATAGAAATTATATTTTTGACTAGGATTAGGAAAAATGTCTCAATTTATGCTTTAAAAGGCTACCGCTGACTATGGTTGATTCTTAGACTAATGAATGATTATATTAGATCATTTCATTGCCCCTAACATATATCTTATCTCTTAGTCTTACGTCTTATTAATATTAATAGATCTAATCAAATCAAGTTTTTTCTTCTTAATCACTAAATCAGTTTGCAAGTTTTTGTAGGTCTATTGATTCCAAAACAAACCTAATAATTCTTTAAAAAGGGCCTTTTTCATCTTGACACGATTCAATGTGTTTTCAATACATAGATTGTACGATTGATGAAACAGAAATGAAATCAGATGAAACAAAAATGAAATCAGAGGAAACAAAATGAAATCGCAATCCTAACATCAAATTACACACATGGGACTGACTTGGGCACAAACGAACTCACCTTCAGTAGTGCACTGTTTCTCCGCTCTTTTGCTTTGGATTTCATCCATTCTTCATTTTTCTGTCTTTTCGTGGAGATATTTGATATATCAGCAATAAGCTCATTAAAGTCTTTCATCCATGATGAAAACGCCAAAAAATGAGGTATTCCGAGACGCGAATAGTACAGACGAATCTAGGTGGATATCGTGCTCGTTGAGCCTATATTTTGGAACCGCATCGCTGGCTGTAGCTTCGGCTAGCTAGGCGCTCGCTATATAGGCTAGCTATGCGCGCGCGCAATACAAAGATCGTACGTACGTTTAATTTGAACGCAAAGACGTTTAGATTGAACGTTCTCATCTAAAAAATCTAGAGATTAATCATTTGATTAGTTGCAGCTAAAAAAAAAACTATCGCTCATTGTGTTCGAAAAAAATAAAATCGTTATAAAACTTTTAAAATATCGGCATTTTTTTCCCGAAAATACAAGAAACAAATACTTATCTGTGGTTTTATGTAAGTGTTGATGAACAACGCATGCGCCGTATTACCATAACATTAACGGTACAGCTAGCGGGAAGTTCAACTAATGAGTTACGATATCCTCATCAAATCATCCGAAGTCATTGAGATATAGGCCTATAGTTTTCCCCAAGAGAAGCGATTGATTATATGTGATTAATGTCTTCCAGTACTGCAGTAGATTCAAATGATATTCCCGTGAACCGATCGCGAGCAAGCAAGAAACCAGCCAGATACAGCGATGATAAATTGAAGGTAAGCGCTCTGAGTCAGTGAGTGAGTACCGTAGTGCATGCCGAGTGTATGATTCTGAGACGACCGTTGGTTGGCCGTTACGCAATACTGACCAGGGGGCCGTTTCTCGAAACCGTCATAACTACAAGATCAACGACATCTCGCCACTGTCACGCAACTTGTCAGCTAAGTGTTTCACGAAGCCGTCTTTGCCAAGATGAGCGACAACTTCCGCGACAATATGAGTTGTCACTGCTCCGAACCCGTCATATCTTTTTAATTGCTGTAAAGCGCCATCACAAGTCAGTTTATTGCCATTCCGTGGGCCGCGAAATGTACGATTAGTTTCACTCTCATTTTGAGAAAAATATAGACGAGTTCGGTACGTAATTCTCTGGGATGCGAAATGCAAATGTAAAGAAGTGATAATAAAAATTATACAGAAATTTTAAAAAGCTGAATATAAACATTAAATCACAAATCATTAAACTATAACATATAAATAAAAGAGATAAGAATGTTACACACCGTTGTCCATATTCAATCCATAGTCTTTCTTAGGATACCATCATACCTTTGGGGCCGTTGTGCATTATTATTCCCTCTCTAATTACTTATTTCAAATCATATTTTCAATATTAAATCAATTATATGACGAGTATTGTGAGACTCTAGAATAAAAACTGGCAGAGAAAAGGTATTTTTCCTAAAATTCCTCGTCACAATAAACAAAAAAGTACGTATTGATAAACTATCACATTACGGTATCCTTCAACTAACTTTTCATTTGACTGTCGAAAAAAAAACACTCACCGGTTTTTCTTCAATTTAAGAATCTTTACAGAAATATGCAAATCGTTTGATGATCTACATTTGATAATGACACTATTTATTATTTATTTTAGGAGAATTTATATGTATATATTTCTTTTTGAACAATTTTAGCCCCAAAACTTGTTTTGGGTTATTCTTGATAAATCAAATGGATCGTGACAAAGACTATGTTCTTGAGCTGCTAGTATCGCGATATATCGATATCATGTCTGTCATGGCTTTGTGAAACGGTTTATCCGCTTCATGACATCTCCGTAGGTCGCCGACAAAGATATGACTGTCATGGAGTTGGTTTCGAGAAACGGCCCCCAGCTGACTGAGTATTTTAAATCTAGAATTCTAGAATCTACGCTAAAAGTTGTTAGATGTGAAATCCATGGATACAGGTTCTAAAAATAAACCTAGGGATGATATTTACTTTGAACTTGGGTGAGAAATAATGAAGATATTGCTGCATTTCATTCCGAAAAACAGGAAGAAGCTGATTTGACAACAGAAATCCCCATTTTTAATTTCAATTTTTAATTTTAGAGTTAATGTTTATCAAATTTATAATTAAAATATGTTTAGTTGATATCATTGATAGGTTTATCACTCTACGTACGTCATAATCGTATCACTCAGTTACTTATAAAAAAGTGTTAGGGCCTATCAGTATCAGCATGATCAGTATCAACATGATCAATAAATAAAAAATAATCGATCAGTCTGACTTTTTTAATTTTAGTTGTCTAACTTTTATTTTAGACTTTTTTTATTACAGTTTCAGACCGTCTAGTCTAAAGGCCCTACTGTTACTAATTAATAGGCCTAGATTCTATAGATTTCTAATACTAAATAGTAGATCTAGTTCCCGTTCATCTATTTTGTAAAATAATTTTAATCATTTCTAGATCTAGTAGTAGATCTAGAGACGAGTCTATTCTATTTCTAAATCTATTCTAAGTTAATCTAAGGTCTAATTTTTTGTTTTCTTTTCTAGAATATGCATGCACTCGTCGTGTTCACAGTCACACTGGATAAGGTGAAGAGCTAGTATAGAGGTTGGTTTTGAGCATCAAAATTTGGACGGTGGCCGGAGGATGAGGATCGATGGATGGGAGGCCTACGATGAGGATCGATGCGATGGATGGCAGGCCTACGATGAGGCTAACAAGAAGTGGTAGCTTGGCCTAAGCTTGAAATGACCCGTAAGTTATAGATTTGTATGCCTCCGCCCACCAAAGGTGGGTGCCGGAGGCAATAATGGCCCAAATTCAAAAAGGATGTTTAAATTTAACCCATGGTTTAAACCCTCATTTACATAACCCAAAATTATCGCAATTTAAGCGTAGACTTGCGTGCGTCTAATAAATGGACCTCCGACTGTGTCACGCTTATTTTGGGCTAAATTTAGACATTGTGTCATGTAAATGAAGATGTAAACCATGGGTTAAAATCAAACCTCCTTGTGTCTTTGTGAATTATTCGGGCCATTTTTGTTTCGGGTTGCTGCATGCATGTCTGTCCGTCCGTCGTGTTTTCATTGTTGCAATAAATTAAGAAGCAATTGACGGATCAAATTCAAACCTGGCTCATGTATGTATTTATATCATGGGAGTGACGATGATCTGATTAGATTTGAGGTCACAAGGTCAAAGGTCATTGTATACATTAGAATAGAATTCTTGCAATAACTTGGGAACCATTTGACAGATCAATTTAAAACTTGGCTCATGTATGCGTTTGCAAGTGACGATCTAATTAGATTTTGTGTTCAAGAGGTCAAAGGTCACAGAGGTATTTTTTTTAAAGTCCTCATTCTTTCATGAAATTTCAATTTCACTTCTCAAATTCAAACTTGACACAAATACTATAATACAAATAATAGGCCTATGATCAATGATAAGTAAAACATAATTCCAAATGATTTAATTATATATTTTATCATTGATAATGATATGTTTGTCATATCAGTTATCACATTCATCTTTAGCATCCCATTCATGCATGCCTTTTTTCCAGGATATATTTTCTAAAATGATTTAAATGATAATCATATACCGGTACATTTTTATTTTCTTTTCTAGAATATGCACTCTTCGTGTTCAGTCACACTGGATAATGTGAAGAGGGTGGTTTTGAGCAGCGAGGTTCGGCAGGTGGCAGGAGGATGAAGATCGATGGATAGGAGGCGTACGATGAGGCTACAAAGAAGTGGTACTCTGTTGCCTTGCTTGAAAGGACCCGTAAGTTGTAGATTTTTAATGTTGAATAATCGCCTATGTTGAAAATAAAACTCTTCTCCAGACTTAATTGCGACTTTAACTTAGTTTGCATGTCATCTAACAGGCCTTAAATTTCAAAATTTTTAAGGCAATTATAAGGCCACTTTTCTGTAGGGCACATTCCTATATTACAGCACAAATAGGAATAATTGGAAAGGGCACACAAAATCTCCAAGGCCAATGAGAGGGGCATTGAGGCCAATCAAAAGGGCACCCACGGCCATGGCCTTGGTGGCCTTGGATTAATTTAAGCCCTGATCTAAGTCTTTCACATGACTCTGTTACCTGTCAAGAAGCTCTTTTATGGCTTTTTTTATGGGCAGCATCCAGAGATCTTTACTATCATTCTATTTCTGAGCATCATGTTGTTTGAGCCAACAGTAACATGTCATGCTGCTCTTGGCAATTCTGATAAGCATCACTAATAATTCTAAATATTTTTGTTCTGTTTATGTTTATATCTTTCAGCAATTCATTGCGAGAAGATCTAAGGGGGCCGGACACAAATCAGCTGAATTGGCAGGCTCTGAGAGTAAAGATGGAGGGAATCAAATATAAGGCTAAATAAAAACATGTTAATCTTCTTCAGAACGCACAAAGTAGATTTCGACCAAACTTGGCAGGAGTCATCCCTTAAAAGTAAGGGGATCTTAATTTGTTCAAGTGGGGGGTGGTGGACCAGGGGGGGGGGGGGGGAGGCAGGAAAACAAAAAAGCCAAATCAACATCATTGTCTTCTTGAAAAAGCATAATTGGTAGATTATTGTGTGGGAAGGGTATCTCAATTTACAGAAAAAATGATTACAAAGTGCCCAGCTTGCAAAGCTGCATGCTCAGGTAAGCACAAGACCCACATGTCTCTAGTCTATTACTTTTTTGCTTTTTATCTTCAAGTGTTTGTGTATTGGAAGGGGGGGGGTAAAGTATAGTGTCCATCAATGTTATTTAGTGTTTTTTGTTTGTCAACTGCCAAACAATAGCTGCCAAGTTCTGCATCAGTGTGTTAATAGATGTACTTTTCATATATTTAATTATATTCAGGGCAAATATTAACCTTGCCTTAATTTCATTAGCTTGCCATAACGTGTATACTTGTATAGTGATGCGTATATATGCACATTATTGGAAAGTTTGTTTGTATGTGCCAAACAGATTGGAGGAATGTCATGTTTGGTATTTATGATACATTTTTATGTATATTTATTTAATTTAACAGAAACCTATCTATCAAATACAGTCAAGTGAGTCAACTCTCGGCTGCCTAAGTCGAATTTGCATAAGATGAATACAGGCCTAAGTAGAAGGTGTTAGGTTAGTCTTTTCTTTTCATTTTCCATTGTTTTGACCTTGCATTAGTCAGATCTGGACACTTTTTAACAAAAAAAGAATATGTGTATACCACTGTTTTTAGAGTTCTTACCCAAAGTTGTTTTTAATTTTTATATTTATCTAGGATAAAACAATATTTCAAAATCAGCCAAATTTTCAGGCATCTTGCACTGGCATCTTGTATAGGGTCCATGCTTTTTCCATGATCAGCTGTACAACTTCATTGATGAATATACCATTAAATTCAGATCAAACACTATATTTTTTAATAATTTCTTTCAATTCTTGTGGCTTTGTCTATAAATTCCACTAATCTGAAATGTGTGTGTATTATCAGCTCTTTTTTAAGGTTGATGTGATTGTGAGAGGGTTATAGATGGTGATATAGAGGGTGTATTGTGATGGTGATTGCAGTGTGCCACAACTGTTACAAGACATTTGAAAAATATGTACATATTTAGTTTATTTTTATTTTTCAGCTATTTTTAGCGGATCCCATAACATCTAAGCTGGATATATATCAGATTTTTTTTCTTCTATTTCCCATATATTTCCTTCCTATTTTCTTGCTAATTCTTGGGGTAACAAAATAGTGAGAAAATATATTTTTCATATATTTTTTATACAGTTTTAGACTATTTATTTCGTATATTTTCTGTATATTTTACTATTTCTTCGCTATTTTTAAAGCGTTCCAAAACATATAGGCTAAAAATATATTTTTTTGCTATTTTTTCCCTATTTTTAATCTATTTCTGTACTATTTTCCATCTATTTTTCAGGGAGAAGAAATAGTGAGAAAATATATTTTCATATATTTTTTCTACAGTTTTAGACAAATTTATTTCATATATTTTCTGTATATTTTTCTATTTTTACGCTATTTTTAAAGCGTTCCAAAACATATAGGCTAAAAATATATTTTTTTGCTATTTTTCTTCTATTTTTAATCTATTTCTGGACTATTTTCCATCTATTTTTCAGGGAGAAGAATAGTGAGAAAATATATTTTCTTGGTCTATTTTTCATATATTTTTTATATAGTTTTAGACTATTTTATTTCGACTGGGGTACATCTAACACGGAAATGGGTATACGGGACTACACGCACATTCTTCATAACTGTTTGGGTCGAACACCTTAGCTATTACTAGTCATCTGCTGATTACGGGGGCACTACGTGGGTATTGTTCTAGGTTGAAATAAAGAGAATTAGGAAGCTCACACATTAATCTTCATCTTTACCGGAACTCCTAAATCTCATTAAACTTGATAAAAAAGCTGAAAAGAATCGACTATTCCTTAAAAGTACTTTGTCCCCATTTGCAGGCCCCAGAAAATGAAAAGATTAAATTCCAACGGCATTTGAATGATAATACTTATTTAGAACTTCCCTATAAAAAAGGGGGCTTGAACATATCTTTAAGTGGGAAAATAACGACTATTATTTGTCGAATCTACTTAAGAGCGATAGATCCATAAAGTAATATTCTGATTTTCAGACCATTGTACCGCATGGTCGTATGTTTTATGCTGCGCAAAGATTCAATCATTTTGGCCATTACAAGAAGTGGGTTATTGATGTAGACAAATGCTCATGTACCCTTTACAGATCTTGTTATGTATGTTATAACCAAGGGAGAAAAAAGCCAGTCTGTCACTCAATAGTGTCTGACAGTGAAGTCTAGCGAGTAAACAGGTTTCCTTGCATAATTTGAATATTAGGACACTGCTAACGTTTACATTTTACGGATAGGGCATACATGACATATTCATAATTCCTGCAAAGTTCTACAGAATTTGATGTTGGCTGCATAAAGGACATAGTATATTTAACATGAAATCTTTACTAATAAAAGTTTTTTTTCTTCGATTCTGCACTTGGCCGCTCTGTAATTAATTGTCCTTTTGTTCTTCAAATTTAAGAAATTTAATTTAAGAAAAGCAATGTCATGAAAGTTATTAATTGTTTCTCCTGAAATGAAACTGTGTACCATGTGGAATTTTGAAAGGGTATGCAGGTGTTATATCTTTATGATACGCTCTATTCAATTATAACTGGTCATTTTTCTTCGTCTCTCTTTCTCTCTCTTTCTCTACAGTGCTTAGTCTTGGCAATAAACTTCAAAAAGGCGAGTGGAACGAAGAGTGAAGACATAGCTACTGGGTCATTTTAATCTCGTGCATGGGCAGATCAATTTGTCGATGCTTTTGGGGAGCTCTTTTATTTTTCATAATTTGTATTTCTTTTTCCTTTTTTTTAATTCTAGAAATCGTTAGTTGCTATTAAACATAAACGGCTTTGATATAGAGCATATGAAATGTATTTTATACCTCTCTTTAGTTTTTTGAATGAATCTAGTTATTTGATTAGTGGAAATTAGAGTCGTGATTTGTGTGGGCTGATTTACTTTTCATAATTTGTATTTCTTTTTCCTTGTTTCAATTCTAGAAATCGTTTCGTTGCTATTAGACATTTGTTTAAAAATGTTCTTAAGTTTGAATGAAATACCTACATCTCGTGATACGGTGGTACCGATATCTTGTTATGTATTGTTTCCAAGTTAGGTTTCCGTCAATGATAACTCGGAGAAATGTTGAACTTGTTTCTTTAGATTAAGCTATTCCATCAATTTTTGGTTCCTGCATGTGAAATTGTTCCTAATGTCAATTTAATTTACCGTGCATGAAGCTCGGAATGAAAACGAAAGAGAGTAGTATGATTAGCGTATATATGTCAGATTAGTGGAGAAGTTTGAAATATTATTGATGTAAATGAGAAATAGAAGTGTGCCTAGGATGGATCTGTAGGGGTGTGGCACATGTTATGTGTTGATAGTATTAGGATTTAGAGTTGTGTCATTCGAATTGTTTTCTATTAGATAAGTAGTCTTTGAACCAGGGGAGTGTGTTGTCTTTGATACCATAATGTTTGTAACGTGTGTATTAAAATTTCTTTAATCTTAAATATTAAAGGTCTAACTTAGGTCCATAAGTACACATGTTACACCATTGCATAAAGTATTCTTAATATTATCATATAATTGGGCAGGGCAAGATCGGTGGAGTAATTTTTTTCTAAAGCCCTATTGATTTCCATTTATTAGGTCGCATTAAGTCAGAAATGCATATATTACATTGTTTATTATTTGTTTCAAGATTTTTTGGAATGCTCGGTTACAATGATATTAGACGGTAAATACTTAATTTTAAAGGTAAGGTCATCTTTTTTGCAAACAGGAATAACCTTCGCAATTTTAAGCGAATTAGGAAACATTCCAGAGGATAGAGATAGATCAAAAATATATCAAAAGAAGGACTATCAGGCCAATAATTTTCTTAAAGCCCTACTACACTACTTATAGCTACTTGCGGCCTCTATAAAGCAAACAATGCCTAAGCGGTGACCAACCCCCCCCCCCCCCCCCCCTCATGGTCCCCTTTTATTATGTTAATTAAGAGCTGATTTGATGAGATAACCACCTGTCAGTGACCATGCAGGAAGGTATTAATACCTCCTGGCCAAACTAGTGCAGATAGGCATTAAAGGCTAAGGCCAATCCAAACATAATTTGCTTTTAATAGATGCAGAAAAACAAGAGAAACAGAGCAAAAGAATTTGAATAAAAACGGATAACTAATAATGAATATATGATTTTTATTAAAAGTACTTTTAAGAATTGATACTATATTTTCTATTCATTATCATTGATTTTTGGTTAAAAATTTCATTAAAAAATCACATTTGTCATGATTTTACTGAAAAAATTACTTTATATTAGTGCACTAATATGTTATCGATATAAAGAAAACAATAAGTGAATAGTAATGCAATGAAATCACAGACTCATGAGTGTGTTGCAAATTTATCTCCTGATTTTTAAAGTTCTTCATGTTATTAAAAATTCAAAACTTCCTTATTTGTTATCCGATTTTGCTCAAACTTGTTATGCTTGGTTTGTCTGATTTGTATGCTTCTATTGAAAGTAAATTATTTTTGGAGTGGACTTGCCCTTTAAGGGGATTTGTACAAATGTTGTCGTAAGCGGATGGAGTTGCTAGGCTTTATTGATTAAGCTCTTTCGAATGGTTCGATAAACAAATACTCTTTGCAAGTGGGTTAAAAAGAAATCGTTACGTTGTGAGTTATCGTTATCAGTTTTGGCAGATAGCTTAGGCCAATGTTAATGAAGTATGAATTAACAAATTTGCTGCCTCAGTAGGGTCCAATAGTTCATGGCCATTTTCAAATAATTTTGTAGTGCTCGAGTGATTAGTTTTCAGCCCATAATTCCATTCATTATATTCCATGTTGATTATATATTCCATATTGATTAGTGGATGTAATACATGGGAAAATGATGAATTAATCAGAGTTGCATCAGTGATGTTTTGTAGGGAAGGCAATGTTTCTTCATTAGAACACCCATTATGAAGAAAATTTTTTTTTGTTGGACCGATAATAATTTGTGTTGACCTTTATATTTCCAATTTCGATGAAAGTTGATTCGATTCCTTTAATGTCATTAATCTTCCCTTACGTAGCAAAACAGTGAAATGTAAATAAAAATCGCCTTTGAATACTGAAAGTAAATACATGAACTATGGCGATATAAGAATTACACAAAATATTAGACGGCGAGTGGTATTTCCTGATGTATTTCCTAGATTACGATACAACATTTTCTAGAGTATGATTTTGGTAGTCCTGGTTATTACCAACGCTCGCGACGATAAGGGGAACTTCCTTTTATTTTGGTGAATAGTATCTCCCTGAGGGTGATAGTATTGCAGAAGGAGATTAGCTATGCAGAATAAAGGAACGTGTAGAAGTACATAGATGAAGATGAAATGAAGATGAAAAGTGAAAAGGACTAACCTAAATTCAAAAGGTATTTCCTGGATGTTAACATTTTCATTGGTCTCCCCTTACGTAGCAAAACAGTGAAATATGAGTATATATCGCCTTTGAATACTGAAAGTAAATACATGAACTATGGCGATATAAGAATTACACAAAATATTAGACGGCGAGTGGTATTTCCTGATGTATTTCCTAAATTACGATACAACTTTTTCTAGCGTATGATTTTGGCAGTCCCGGTTATTACCAACGCTCGCGACGATAAGGGGAACTTCCTTTTATTTTGGTGAAAAGTATCTCCCTGAGGGTGGATAGTATTGCAGAAGGAGATTAGCTGTGCAGAATAAAGGAACGTGTAGAAGTACATAGATGAAGATGAAATGAAGATGAAAAGTGAGAAGGAATTAATTACAATTCAAAAGGTATTTCCTGGATGTTAACATTTTCATTGGTCTCCCCTTACGTAGCAGACAGTGAAATATGAGTATATATCGCCTTTGAATACTGAAAGTAAATACATGAACTATACAGATTACAAAAAAATATGAGACTGCCAGTGGTATTTCCTGATGTAAAAGTCAGCATAATTGGAAAGAGGAAAAGGGCATTTTTTGAAGAAAAACGAAGACGGAGGATGAAAATAATTTGATTAGTCAAGTTCACATCTTATTCACCACTCACAATGTCATAGTGTCGAGTTAGTTATACAAAAATGGCGAGATCGATTACAAGCGAGTTTTAACCAATATGTTATATTTAAAAGTTAAAGATTACTCATGCATTACAGTGTAAAATACTGAGTGAGGTCTTTCTACTGGGATTGTCAATGAATAACGATAGAACATTCTCTAGAGTATGATTATGGCAGTCCTGGTTATTACCAGCCTTCGCGACGATAAGGGGAACTTCCTTTATTTTGGTGAAAAGTATCTCCCTGAGGGTGGATATTATTGCAGAAGAAGATTAGCTGTGCAGAATAAAGGCACGTGTAGAAGTACACATATGAAGATGCAATGAAGATGAGAAGTAAAAAGGCCCAACTAAAATTCAAAAGGAATTTCCTAGATGTTAACATACTCATTTGAATACTGAAAGTAAATACATGAACCTTGGCGATACAAGGATTTCAAAAATATATGAGATGGCGATTGGTATTTCCTGATGTAAAAGTCAGCATATTTGTATTTAAATGTTCGTCTACATTTTGTGTGAAATGTGGAAAAAATAAAGAATTGAAACTTGAATCAGTATTTTTATTTGCCTGAGACCCCCGGCCTACAAGATAACCTTAACTATTTTAAACAGCCTTCTAACTTCTTGTCGCATTATGATCTAAGTGCTCTCTGCTCACTTGTTCACTGCGCTATTTCACACGCGAAATGAGCTTATTAAAACCCAAATACAATAAAAGAACACATAATTATGATGACAAATATCAAAGTTATTGACAGCAGACTTTCATGAAAAAAGACTACCATCCAAATAAAATGTATCTGTTTTTTATCACTGGCAATGAGAAGGTTTCCTTAAAGAAGGAATATGATAAAGTCAAGATTGCAATCATCATTACTAAGAGAATATCATAAATTATGCTTGTAATAAGCATTTCTATCAGTTTAAATTTATATTACAGATAAAGTTGAGTTCTGGTCATGCAATTGCATTGTGAAAGAAACGGTGTGGAATCGACCATAAAAGGTTGATCATCTAGCATATAAGAATTTATGTGTACTGCAAGGTTCTGGAATCATCAAAATGATAAGAAATTTTGCCAAGTCTTGGTAAAGTTACAAACACTGTACACAGAAAGATGTATATGGGACTACACGAACACGTGGTGTAAAAATCCTACCCCGGATTTCTACGATGTTACATGACACATTTAGAATATGAAGGTATTTGAAGAGCCGTGCTTTTCAGGGAACATGTCTTATCTGATGTACTTCCACACTTGCATAATAACAATGATAACGCTCAAAAATTATTTTTCACCTCCTCCCAGAACTCAACCTTCTCTTTAAAGATAGTTGAGTTCTTGTTTCAGAGCGCAAATGCCCTATTGCTCTTACTCTAAAATTGCTATGAAGGTAATTTTAGACCTTAAAATGTGTGAAATTAAGCCAAAACGATTACACCAATTCAATTTTTTTTTAAATCAGTGACCGTTAATTAATCAATCAATTAATAATAACAACACACGGGCCGGCTGGCTGTGTGTATTATAACCAACACGAAAAAGCCAACACACAGCCAACATCGGCGTTGACTGGAATAAAACGTATAAGGCGCTATTTTGTTTTTTAAAAGGCTGGTTCACATTTTCGAATGTTTGTGAGGCACCACAAAATTAAAAAATCGTTATATCCATAGATATTTCAGCCGTCTCGGAACTGATTTTGATCAAACAAAGATGATTTTTGTTTGTTCTTTCAAATTTGACACACAGTTTGTCATTATCTCACAACAAAAAAAAAATTGGGTAGCGCCTCCTGCACCAAAACTCGACTGAGATCTCTTTAACGCCTTTTTTCAAACTGCCTAATAGATAATGTAAATAAATTAGCAATGCAAATCACTAATGTAATAAGTTTTGACCCATATTGATTCAGCCAAAACGTGGTACAAAAGAATTTTGACAATACTTTTTTCAAAAGTCTGCTCTTCAGGCATCCTTGATAGCACAATTACAAGAATGGTATTATTGGACAGGGTATACATTCGTCTTTGCAATAAAATATGATTCAAGGTCACATAGGTTTATTTTTTTTTAATTAGAAGCTACCAAGGTTGTGTATATTTTGCTTTTATACGCACTGTATGGTCTTTAGTATTTATATTTTAATACACATAACCAACATTTTCTACGTCACGTAATTTTTTCATTGAATTTTTAGTCCATAATGCTCAGCTTTTATGTTTGTGTTTGCGGTAGTTTATATAGAGATTGACCTCGTTGTCAAGATTATTATTTAGCGTACTCGAAAAAGGATGGGTGACGCGCGAGATTCTCTGGTACATATAGCTTGTGTGTGGGCGGGCGCGCACGAACTTATGGCGTCCGAATTTAGAATAAAGGACAGGGAGAATTACATAGTCCAGGCACTGGTCTAGAAAGAGGCCAGAACTTGTAAGAGGAAGAGCCAGGGAGTTGAGCAACGAGAATAGCACAGAAAGACACACCTGGATCAGTAGACCACAGAAAATAGATGAAGGAGATAAAATATTGAAGCAGCATAGTCATTATTACTTAGAAGAAGGAGAAGTAGAAGAAGAGGACGAGGATTCTGATATAATTGACAGACCTGTCAATCTCTAGGATGATTTGGAAAAAGCGAGTTGCTATTTTCTTTTGTGTCGCTATCATCTGTGATGTACCAAAGTCATCAGAGGCAGATCAAAGTAAGATCATAACATATATTTATATTCAATTTACCGAATTTAAAATATTTACATTTTACTAAGGTTTCTGTTCTTGGCTTTCGAAGAATGATAATTTCTTTTCGGTTCTACAACACAAATTTATCTCTTCCTCTGTTAATGTCTATAACTTTAAAGGATTTGGTTTGGTACAAAAATTCTACCAAAAAAAAATTGTTGTGGTCATCATGATGAAAACAAAACTTACACAGGTGGAAAATATTGCCGTTATATTTTAGTTTTTTGTTTTTGTTTGTGTTTTGTTCGTAGTTGCTGAGCACCTTCCGCGATGTTACTTTCTATTTTTTTTTTTCGTGGTCTTTTCCTAAAGGTACACACTAATTACAACATAATCATGATAATTAAAAAAAAAAAAATTCAATGAATACATCATCAACGTATAATACTTACAATGTATTGTAATACTAACATATGATTACAAATAATCATGAAGAAGGATTGCCACATAACTTTAGCTTAAATGCGTGATAATCGTTTATTAAAAATAAATAATACCTTCATACAAACTTGATGTTGGGGATTGGAGTAACATGATACAGTATGTGATTAGATGACAGAAGATGATTGTAAATAGAGCAATAAAGGTGATGGCAACGCTGAAAAAGAATTAAAGATATGGCAGAAGTGAGGGGTGAAAGTGCGGGAATTACATATTCAGAGCACGGTGCAGAGAGGGGAGGGAGAGAAAATTCATGTAATGTTCAATTTGTGTCTAAAATTATCATACTGATTAAGGAGGTACTTTTTGAATAAAATGAATAGAGAGAAGGGTGACTTCACTACATGAGTGAGTTTCTTATGTCAGGGTCGGTATATTTGATACATCTGTGTGCTAATAGAGTTTTGTTTATTATTTAACCGGCAATTATTAGTGTGACAGGTTGGGTATGAATAAATTAAATACATATTAACCATGGAACAGTGGTTCGGGGTTCGCTCTTTACTGTGAGCCGGTGCAGAAACGTACTTATTTCTTCTTCAAGATAATAATTTGATCAGTCTTTTGTTTCGAAGAATTTGCCCAATTCATATTGCAATATGATATGTAGGGAGCATTACCGTAATGAATTATACAGCATAAAGAGGGTCTCATTTGTTAAAAAATATTCTTAAGTTTTAATCGAATACTTATAGCTCGTGATACGGTTGTATCGATATTTTGTTAGTTATTGTTTCCAAGTTAGGTTTTTGTCAATGATAACTCGGAGAAATGTTGAACTTGTTTCTTTTATAGATAAAGCTATTCCATCAATTTTATTCCTGCATGTGAAATCTTTCTTGTTGCTATTAAACCAAAATGAGACCCTTTGGAGTTCATTGTTAATTTAATTTACCGGTGGATCAAGCTCGGAATGAAAACAAAAGAGAGTAGTATGATTAGCGTATATCATATATGTGAGATTAGTGGAGAAGTTTGAAATATTATTGATGTAAATGAGAAAGGGAAGTGGGCCTAGGATGGATCTTTGGAGTATAGAGTACCGAAGCTGTTAAAATCGTAAAACTTTCTTCTTTTTTTGGATTTTTACAATTTTGTCTTCATTTTCCGAAAGAGGAAAATAATTTGATCAGTCAAATCACATTTTATTCACCACTCACAATTTCACAATGTCGAGTTAGTGTCGAGTTAGTTAGACACAAATATTTAAATAATAATTTTAACCAATATGTTCCATATTTAAAAAGTAAAGATTACGCATGCATTACAGTTTAGGATAATGAGTGAGGTCTTTCTACTGGGAATGTCCATGAATTTGCGATACAACGTTTTCGAAAGTATGATGTTGGCAGTCCTGGCTATTATCAATGCTCGCGACGATAAGGGCAATTTCTTTTTATTTTGGTGAAACGTATCTCACTGAGGGTGATATTATTGCAGAAAGAGATTAGATGCGCAAATGAAGGCACGTGTAGAAGTATTAGATGAAGATGAAATGCAAATGAAAAGTAAATAATTAAAATTCAAAAGGAATTTCCTGGATATTGACATTTTCTTTGGTCTCCACTTACGTAGCAAAACAGTAAAATATGAATGTAAATCGCCTTTAAATACTGAAAGTAAATACATGAACTATGGCGATATAAAGATTACAAAACATATGAGACTGCGAGTGGTATTTCCTGATGTAAAAGTCAGCATAATTGGAAAGAGAAAAAAGGGCAAATTGTGAAGAAAAAAGAAGACGGAGGAGGAAATACTTTGATCAGTCAAGTTCACATCTTATTACCTCTTACAATTTCATAGTGTCGGGTTAGTTATACAAAAGTGGCAAGACCGATTACAATCGAATTTTAACCAATAAGTTCTATATCTTAAAGGTAAAGATTACTCATGCATTACCGTGTAGGAAACTGAGTGAGGTCTTTCTACTGGGATTGTCAATGAATTGAGATACAACATATTCTAGAGTATGCTATTGACAGTCCTGGTTATTACCAGTTTGCAGTATCTTAGTTGCATCAACGCTCGCGTCGATGAGGGGAACTTCCTTTTATTTTTGTGAAAAGTATCTCCCTTAGGGTGATAGTGTCGGAGAAGGTGATTAGATGCGCAGAATGAAGGGGCGTGTAGAAGTACATAGGTAATATGATAATAATAATATTTAGCTCTTATATAGCGCTTAATATAATGTCTCTCAGCGCGTTACAAATATACTATATTACCCCGGTCATTGGATTCAGCGCTTGCCTGCACACACTGTTTGCACCACCTCCACTCCCACGGGAGCATTCCAGCCAGGCGTTACTTGACGTTCAAAAAAAAATTGACCAACAATGACGGTCGCATCCTACCGGGTACCCATTTAACACCTGGATGGAGAGTAGTAAGGGAAGGTTAATATCTTGCCAAGGGATATTAGTGCCGAGTCGGGATTTGAACCCTCGACCTTCGCATCTATACATTCAAGTCCCTTAAACCACTCGATTACGACACTCCAATGAAAATGAAAGGTGAAAAGGCCTAACTAAATTTACAAAGGAATTTCCTGAATGTTAACATTTTCATTGGTCTCCACTTACGTAGCAAAACAGTAACATATAATTTGTAATCGCCTATGAATACTCAAAGTAAATACAAGAACTGTGGCGATATAAGGAATACCAACAAATATAAGTTTTTCGATTTGTGTAGTGATTTTTATAAGTTTTTCATGTCATTAAAGATTGATAACTTTCTTATTAGTTATTTTGCTCAAACTTGTTTTGATTGGTTCGTCTGATTTTTCTGCTTCTATTGAAAGTAAGTTATTTTTGGAGTGGAGTTGCCCTTTAGCTACTGAAAGTAAATACATGAACTAAGGCGATATAAGGATTACCAAAGAATATGAGACGGCGAGTGGTATTTCCTGATGTAAAAGTCAGCATAATTGGAAAAGGGAAAAAGTGCATATTTTGAAGAAAAACGAAGACGGAGGAGGAAAATAATTTAATTAGTCAAGTTCACATCTTATTTACCGCTCACAATTTCATAGTGTCGAGTTAGGTAGACAAAAATTGCGGGACCGATTACAAACGAATTAAACCAAAATGTTATATATTAAAGGGGCACGTTCCCCGTATTCCAGAGGGCGCTCAAAATACGTACCCGCTGGCGGACGGTGCTAGCTGCCTATTGACATCAACAGAATACGGCTCTTACGCAGATGGCATGTTCCGAATGCCCGGACAATGCCGATTATCGCATACATGTGCCGAAGTTATACCAATCGTAGTTCGGCTCTAAGATTCGGCTGCTGTTTCCGCCCACTTTCGTGAAGTCGCGATCGGCAGCAATCAGCTGGCTTGGCGAAGGCAGGCCAGGCCGCGCGTACTTTGATTGACAGCTGTATGCAAATTAGAAGTCGACCTTCGGAACCAAGATGGCGATGACTAGAGCAGCGATAACTACACTGGCGGGAACATGCCCCTTTAAGAAAGTTAAGATTAAACCAAGCCTTACATTATATAATACTAAGTGAGATCTTTCTACTGGGATTGTCGATGAATGTGCGATACAACGTTTTCGAAAGTATAATATTGGCAGTCCTGGTTATTATCAACGCTCGCGACGATCAGCGCAATTTCTTTTTTATTTTGGTGAAAAGTATCTCCCTGAGGGTGATAGTATTGCAGAAGGAGATTAGATGCGCAGAATGAAGGAGGTATGGTACTAAAGGCACGTGTAGAAGTACATAGATGAAGATGAAAGGCAGATGAAAAGTAAATAACTAAAATTCAAAATATTTTTTCTGGATGTTAACATTTTCATTGGTCTCCACTTACGTAGTAAAACAGTGAAATATAAATAAAATTCGCCTTTGGATACTGAAAGTAAATACATGAACTATGGCGATATAAAGATTACAAAACATATGAGACTGCGAGTGGTATATCCTGATGTAAAAGTCAGCATAATTGGAAAGAGAAAAAAGGGCATTTGTGAAGAAAAAAGAAGACGGAGGAGGAAATACTTTGATCAGTCAAGTTCACATCTTATTCACTGCTCACAATTTCATAGTGTCGGGTTAGTTATACAAAAGTGGCGAGACCGATTACAATCGAATTTTAAACAATATGTTCTATATCTTAAAGGTAAAGATTACTCATGCATTACCGTGTAGGATACTGAGTGAGGTCTTTCTACTGGGATTGTCAATGAATTGCGATACAACATATTCTAGAGTATGCTTTTGACAGTCCTGGTTATTACCAGTTTGCAGTATCTTAGTTGGATCAACGCGCGCGTCTATAAGGGGAACTTCCTTTTATTTTGGTGAAAAGTATCTCCCTTATGCTATGGTCACATTACCCAAAAGTAGCCTGCTCGGCGGCCGAGCGGCGAATTTTTAACCAATTCTGCCCGGCGGCTGCCCGGCCAGCGAGCGGTGGCCGCCCAGGCACCGCTCGTTTGTAGGGCATCGCTCGGTCGCCGCTGAAGTTTTAGCGCGGAGTTAAAATTTGGGCGGCGCCTGCTCACTTTTCATTTGCCGCTCAAAATACGCTCGGTGCCTGGGCAGTCGCCGCCCGGCACCGACCTAATCGCTGGGCGATGCCTAAATTCCAGCAGCGACCGAGCAGGCTACTGATCGGTCGGTCGCTGCTCTGATTTGTGACCATAGCTTTAGGGTGATAGTGTCGGAGAAGGTGATTAGATGCGCAGAATGAAGGGGCGTGTAGAAGTACATAGGTAATATGATAATAATAATATTTAGCTCTTATATAGCGCTAAATATAATGTCTCTCAGCGCGTTACAAATATACTATATTACCCCGGTCATTGGATTCAGCGCTTGCCTGCACACACTGTTTGCACAATCTCCACTCCCACGGGAGCATTCCAGCCAGGCGTTACTTGACGTTCAAAAAAAAAATGAACAACAATGACGGTCGCATCCTACCGGGTACCCATTTAACACCTGGATGGAGAGTAGTAAGGGCAGGTTAATATCTTGCCAAGGGATATTAGTGCCGAGTCGGGATTTGAACCCTCGACCTTCGCATCTATACATTCAAGTCCCTTAAACCACTCAATTACGACACTCCCATGAAAATGAAACGTGAAAAGGCCTAACTAAATTTACAAAGGAATTTCCTGGATGTTAACATTTGTATTGGTCTCCACTTACGTAGCAAAACAGTAATATATAATTTGTAATCGCCTATGAATATTGAAAGTAAATACATGATTTAGGGCGATATAAGGATTACCCAAAAATATGAGTTTCCAATTTGTGATTTTTTAAGTTTTTCATGTCATTAAAGATTTATAACTTTCTTATTAGTTATCCGATTTTGCTCAAATTCTTTTTGATTGGTTCGTCTGATTTTTCTGCTTCTATTGAAAGTAAGTTATTTTTGGAGTGGAGTTGCCCTTTAACTACTGAAAGTAAATACATGAACTAAAAGGCGATATAAGGATTACCAAAAAATATGAGACGGCGAGTGGTATTTCCTGATGTAAAAGTCAGCATAATTGGAAAAGGTAAAAAGTGCATATTTTGAAGAAAAACGAAGACGGAGGAGGAAAATAATTAAATTATTGAAGTTCACATCTTATTTACCGCTCACAATTTCATAGTGTCGAGTTAGGTAGACAAAAATTCCGAAACCCAATTACAAACGAAATGCTATATATTAAGACAGTTAAGATTAAACCAAGCCTTAGATTATATAATACTAAGTGAGATCTTTCTACTGGGATTGTCAATGAATTTGCGATACAACGTTTTCGAAAGTATGATATTGGCAGTCCTGGCTATTATCAACGCTCGCAACGATAAGGGCAATTTTTTTTTGGGGGGGGGGTGAAAAGTATCTCCCTGAGGGTGATAGTATTGCAGAAGGAAATTAGATGCGCAGAATGAAGGAGGTATAGTACTAAAGGCACGTGTAGAAGTACATAGATGAAGATGAAATGCAGATGAAAAGTAAATAACTAAAATCCAAAAGGAATTTCCTGGATATTGACATTTTCATTGGTCTCCACTTCGTAGCAAAACAGTAAAATATGAATGTCAATCGCCTTTAAATACTGAAAGTAAATACATGAACTATGGCGATACAAGGATTACACAAAATATGAGAAGGCGATTGGTATTTCCTGATGTAAAAGTCAGCATAATTGTAAAAAGAAAAAGTGCAGATTTTGAGGAAAAACAAAAACGGACGAGGAAAATAATTTGATCAGTCAAATCACATTTTATTCACCACTCACAATTTCACATTGTCAAATTAGTGTCGAGTTAGTTAGACACAAATATTTAAATAATAATTTTAACCAATATGTTCCATATTTAAAAAGTAAAGATTACGCATGCATTACAGTTTAGGATAATGAGTGAGGTCTTTCTACCGGGATTATCAATGACTTGCGATACAACATTGTCTAGAGTATGTTCATAAACGCATGACTTTACGAACGACTTGCATATAAAGTGCCAGATAGGATGCTCAAAGTGTTTTCTTATGTTTTTAACAAAGTGTGACTATACCTGCAATAATAATAATATAATAATATTATCATAAAAAAATTGTTATAATAAAAATATCATCTGCCTCAACTTTAGTTGATGCATTAAAAGACGAACGAGCATCTCATTTGGCTTCTCATATTTAAGTGCTTCGTAAATTCATGAGTAACTTTACAATCAACTTCATGAAACACCCCCCACCCCCCCCCCCTACCCCCACCCCCTGGTTATTACCAGTTTGCAGTATCTTAGCCTTATCAACGCTCGCGTTGATAAGGGGAATTTTTTTTTATTTTGGTGAAAAGTATCTCCCTGATGGTGATATTATTGCAGAAGGAGATTGGCTGTGCAGCATGAAGGAGGTACAATACTAAGGCACGTGTAGAAGTACATAGATGAAAATGTAGAAAATCGGGTCTCATGAATATATAATTCAAATCACTTGTTAAGAGGCCATCAGCGCAAGCGCCTCGGTTCTCTGGTTCGTTTTGCTCGCCAGAATTTACGGACTCCAACACAGCGCCAGGGCCATCGACAAGAGGCTAGGCAGTGACCGACTGATGACCAACCGATTCCCGGGCGATCTTCCACCGGCCACCGGCTGATTTAAAAGGAATTGCCTGGTGGCCGGCTGGTGGGCGGGGCATCTGCGGGTGTCTCGTAGCCGAAATACGCTCGGTCGCCGCCTGGGCACTGACCTAATAAAGCGTTCGCCGTCGAGCGATTTAGGTCAAAAATCGGAGACGCTAGGTCAAAGGCTGCCCGGACGCCGACCGATTTTGAACTCGCGGCCCAACGACCAATTGATATCCAAGCGACGACCGGCGGTGACCGGGCGGAGACTGCCTGGGCTATACCCGGCCGGCCTCCGATCGGTGCCCGTGCGAAATTTGCTAAAAACGCACCGCCCGGCCGCCGAATGTTACTTCCGTTTGTATTGAATGGTAGTGGTTATTAGGCTGCTTTTAGGGGTTGTGACCATAGCATTAGGCACGTGTAGAAGTACATAGATGAAGATGAAATGAAGATGAAAAGTAAATAACTGAAAATCTAAAGGAATTTCCTGGATGTTAACATTTTCATTGGTCTCCCTTCACGTAGCAAAACAATAAAATATGAATGTAAATCGCCTTCAAATACTGAAAGTAATTACATGAACTATGG